>OX376375.1:65382102-65464602 GCA_947369275.1 Nemotelus nigrinus | reverse complement strand
GGAAATTTTCGTTTTTTTTTATATTTTTTTAACATAAAAATTGAAGGAGATATGGCGGTTCAAAATTTGCATTCAAGCAATAATTGTGGCACGCCCAACCCCTTTGAACTCACCCCTTTGCAAAAATAAGGGTTGACATTTTTTTTAATAAACATGACGTTAAAGTCCTTCCATTTCTCTACAAAATGCTTTTTTTAAAAAGTTTTTTGCTTAAAAAATACATGAGTTATCGTCGAAAAACAAACTGCTTTTTTTTAAAATTTTGCGGCACGAATATTGGAGCATTTAAGAATAAGGAAAGAGAAGCGGAGCTACATCCAAGCAACAGCTGGCACATTGTGAACAGTCGGTGCTTTAAATGAGCATATAAAGAGAGAATATTTACAAGTCCAGATATGGCTTGGTAACAAAAATATTAACCCTCTTGATTGGGGTTGGGTTAAAATTGAAGGAATGTTACATCCAGTCAAAAACCCTAATCAACCTGCGCCTGAAGAACTTTTACAAATGATATTTTGTAGTTGTAAAAAGGAGTGTGGCTCAGCGTGCGGTTGTCGACGAGTAGGACTGTTCTGCAATGCTACGTGCAGAGGCTGCAGTGAAGATTCATGCTTAAACAGAGCACCCATTTTGGATCAGGGCGAAAATGAAAATAGCAAGAGTGACGATGAACAGCAGAATGAGAGAACAAGAGACGAAGAAGACGACGACAGCGACAATTACTAATTTTTATAAACATAATGTAATATCTGTTCTAATTTTTATAAATATAAGATCCACTTACCAGAGTAATAAATTATTCAATGAATAAATTCAATGAATGCAGTTTACAATTATATCTAATTCAAAAAAAAAAATTTTAATATTTTTTAATATATCATACTTGCAGGGGTGGTTTATAAGGGTTGAAGTATTTTTTTAAATAATAATTTCATTCTAACAATAATTCAAATTTTATGACACAATTTTCAATCATTTAAAATTATAATAAACATTTTTAATACTAGTTTTCAAAGTTACTACCCCTTAGGGGATGATTTTCAGGAGATGCATCTGTCTGATTTAATAAAATATTCTCAATTCAATAGATGCAGTTTACAATTATTTCTAATTCTAAAAAAAAAAAATTTTTTAAATATTTTTTAATATATCATACTTGCAGGGGGTGGTTTATAAGGGTTGAAGTATTTTTCAAAACAATAATTTCATTCTAACAATAATTCAAATTTAATGACACAAGTTTCAATCATTTAAAATTATATAAATCATTTTTAATACTAGTTTTCAAAGTTACTACCCCTTAGGGGATGTTTTACGGGGGTTACATATGTCTGATTAATTAGAAATTCGTTTGAGAGTGTCGAGTAGTCTACAAATAGATATTTTAAACTTTATTTTAACCAAATATATGCTAAAATCTATTTTTTTTTTTTTTGCAATAAGGGGTAGTTTTAACCCCTAAAAATAAAAAGCCCGGTTCAGCACAGGGTAGATTTTGAAGAAGAGGGTTAGTAGAGCTTAAATCCAAATTTTCAGCAAAATCGACCTTGATTCTCAAAATTCCACAGTTTTTCATTTTTTTACCGCTGTTGACTGGACTACATGGTGAAATTTACGGAGCGTATTAACGCTTACTAAAACTATATGCAGATGAGTTTTCAAGACTATGCAAGACAGGCACGTGAAAATTTTAATCTTTGTCAACCATGTCAATTTGAAATTTTCAAAATACTGATTTACACAAAAACGGCAACCCATCACCAAATTAGCTTTATTCTTAGCACTCTAAATGTCTGTTCACGAGAACTGAAGACCTGCCAATCAGATCATTATGAAATTAACAGGACATATTGATATTAATTAGGACCAGATCTGATAGAAGTAATTTACAAATGTGGGCAACGCTGTGGCAGTGGTACCATCTTGACATTTCACTACGAAAAAAAACTGTTTTTTAGTCTATACCTTCCGATTTAGCCAACAAATTTTAATGAAATTCACACAGTATTTAAACTTTACTCTAAAACACATTTGGTAGAAATGTGGTTGGAAAATTAGAATAGAGTTGCCGGCTATGGTAATTTTTGTCACCTAAATCGAATAAATTTGCTCATCAAAATTAAGCTTTTTCCCTATAACTTCCGATCCATTCATGTAGTAAATTGACCTTATTGCAAGCCAAATTTCGTAAGGGTTTCGTAAAAATATCATGAAAGGGCTGCCAGCTATGGCTAATTTTAAAACTTTTCGGTATTTCTTTATTAAGCAATTTTGTCACTAAATTTTCAAATGAGAATTATTCTGCAATAAACATTAACATCAAATATTAACGTTTCGAAAATTTGAAAAGTTTTGATAGTGGCAGCCCTGAAATTTTTATCGCCCCTTTAACTTCCAGCGCAGTCATTCAATCTAAACGAAATTCACAGGGTGGTTTTAACATAACGTGAAGCAGATTTGGTATATTTTTGGGTATGTTGCTAATACAGGGTTTTCAGCACCTGGCATTTTCATAAATATTGCACCAACAAATGCTTTCATTATATATTCATATGCAAAGCATTGACAATAAAAATAAGGAACGAATGTTTAAATTTTCCGAGGTTTGAAAATATTTTCGGATGGCAGCTTCATTGGATTCCTGAAATGAAATCCTCAGATGAAAACAAAATTCAAAGAATAGGTTGATTCAAGCATGAGCTTACTATGGTAGACTTATTGCTACTTCGTTGGAACAGTGCTGCCAGCATTGAGCAATTTCTTCATTTATTTTATAGGAGATGCTGACGAGAAATAGTTTTTGCCGCTTTGGGTAAGAAATGGTTGATATGAGACTACAAAAAGGGTATTACGTCTTTCGACAATTTTTTGGTCGCTCAAACACAATTTCTTCGAAAATCAGTTTTCTAGCAGTTCTGATGCGCTAAGAGTTTTTTTTTAATTTTAGGAGTTCTTTCTTATCATTATCATCACGCCAACTTCGAGACACATTTAGAATTTTTTTTGGTGTCCATGTGTTTTTTTAGTTCAATTTCTTTTAGCAAAATGTGTAAAAGGAAACATTATCCAGAAATACAAAACTATCAATCGCAAATAGCTCACTTGAATTCATATGACTCAGACATATATATAATTTAAAACTATAAATCAGTCTGCAAATGAGTTCCCACAAGTTCACAAAAATTTCACAAAAGTTTCTACTAACAAAACGTACAAAATGACTGGAAAGATTATTCATTTTACCTTACCCGCATTATGTACTTCCTCTGTAAATGATTCCAAAAGAAATATTCGTTACTTTGGTGTCAAAAATCAAAAATCTTTTACGAAATCGTGTGCACAAAAAAAAATTATTCAAAATATCAAGTCACCAAATCATTTTTTTTTTTCCGGTCTATCTCTTTTACTATGGCTTCTACGCAAATATTTCTTGTCGCTTACGAAAAGGGTAGATTACCCTTAAAATTTAGATATCTGTCAAGAAATTTAAAATGCATTTAGCTTATGTCTTTAAATACAAACTGGCATTGTTTTGGTCAAACTGTTTTGGCTTTAAATACAAACTTTTGTTTTTGAAAGTTTCAAAAAAAAAAATTGAATCAGTTTGAAGCAAATAAAATAATAATTAAATTTAACTATTAATGATAAAAATATTAATTTTAAAAAAATCATTGGTAATATTCCTTAAACTGGGTATTTTCTTTACCTTTTCGGTGCTACAGTGATACTTATTAAGCTTTTGACTTATTTCCTCAAAATTTTCACAGTTAAGTGTCTTTCCGTGATAGTTTTTATTAAATTCCTGTGAACTTTATAATTTTCACACAAAAACATGTATGTACATTTATAAAAATCGAAAAATAAACATCGAACCTTCAAAAAGCCATCATTTACCTACCACCATCAAAATTGGCAGCCGTGTGATCAACACACTTCGGCATCAGATTGCATATTATGGCTTCACGCTCTATTCACTCCTTTTTTCCTTGCCACTACAACTATCTTGTGTAAATTCAGTGTGAAGTACTGTACATTATTTCAAGGGCTAAAATAATTTTTTTCCCGGGGGTTTAAATTTCTGCACGCGACTGGCACACGACTTTTTTCCGGCGATAATCGTTTAACTGAGTTTTTTGATTGTAAGCTAGTTGAGGAATTGAATATATGAGCGTGGTTAGGAAAGGAGTGAGTGGTTAATTCAATTTTCGTGATGGCTAGTGTCAGCGGTGGCGGCGCCGGTGGTAACATGAGTTAAGTGAAACCAACAGTTTCCGGTGTATGAAGAATGAGAACAAGAGGCTTGTGTGCCGACTTAACACCACTGTGAGCACCCTTGGAAAGGAAAATAGGATAAATGTTTTCTAATTGATTTCCGTAATATGTTTGGAATTGAACTTGAAGTGTTTTGAAGAGGAATTAGTAGTACTTAGTTGTAGAATAAAACTAATCTGTAGAAATTCATTGATAAAATGTAGTTTTAGGACATTTGAGTGTTTTTGTTTCAATTATTAACCATAGGAATCCATTAGGTTTAAAATAATAGTTTTGTGTACCATGAATTCTTAAAGACAAAGTTGTATAGTGATTTGAACTGAAAATGATTGAATCCAGCACATATTTTTGGGACAATGCCTTCTCGATTAGAGGCAGGGTTCTTCCAATTTTCATTTTGGTTTTTTTCGTTTCTCGAAATGATAAGGAATCAGTTTTATATCCACTCGCTTATTGGATCAATAGGCAAGGGGCCATTATACTATTTGACCTTTTACTAAGATTATGTGTTTTGCAAAACGTATTCGGCTCAGGTTAGGGGCTGTTTACTTACAATAGGCACTGAAGACTAGGTGCTAAACTAATTTCAATTTTAACCTCTAATTTTTGACAAACTTCTCCCAATTAGGTTATATCCTGTAAACTACAACATTTTGAATATAGTACACAAAAATTGAAGTGACCTCATCCACGTTAGTAACTCTTCATCACAAAAACAAACAAATTTTTAAAATATCTACCAACTAGGTCGCCACAGCCATATTTAAACTTCATCGCATTGTAAGTCCTCTTTATATAACTCCATCGACTTTTCGCTCTGTCTTTTTATGTCACAGCTGAATCGTACTAGAACTTGTATTTTCGATTCCTCCCATCTCGTTCAAACATCGTTCTACCACCTCTGACTTGAAAGGCCATAAAACTCGCAACAAAACGAACGAACAAACAACCGAACATCGACTTCAAAAGAATCGATCGCTTATTGTTTGGGTGGCAACAATAGGACGTGTCCTGTTTGCAAGGCTCCAAACCAAGTAAAATGGACGACAAGTCCATAATATCGTACGTTTCTGCTTTACTTCATAGATACATTCGAGTACGTACATATTGACCTGTAGTTGATGTGTTCTATGAAGAAGGAGCAACGAAATATACTATTGTCGTTCGAAGTTGCCCAAGTCAATTTTCCATGAACGTGTAGTAGACAATGAAGGATGAAAGGACGACACTAATGTCTATCTCGGGCAAACCATCGCCTAAAGGCGCAAAGCCCAATGACGTTGGGGGTGGCAAATACAAGATAAAGTAAAACGAAAATACAAATTGGAAACGTAAAATTGGTGGAGTGCAGAGAAAAACAAAAGATATACGCTAGTATTGAAAAGGCGAAAGTATGAATTCATAAGACAGCCTTGAGACCAACAAAAAACAGCAAGCATTACAAGCATTATGTGCCCATGGAAAACAAGCAAGAGGAAAAAGCTACGAGTCGCAAAAATAGGAAATCGAGAAAAGATATGTGACTTGTTCTGACAAAGCACGATTTTGTGTAACACAGCTGGTAACTAAGTAGGTGCTTGCTGTATAGATAAAAACTCGTATGTACCAGAATACAATGCAGGAAGGAATAACGTTCATTTTTGCCAACGATGCTTTACAATGTCGAATCGATTCGAGTGGAACTCTTGAGGAGTGAACGTTCTAATAATCTTACTCATTGTCGATATTCCGTTTCGGAGCTTCAGCTATAGTTCTTCTGATCCTTGTAAACACAAAATACAAGAGACAATTGTATGTTCTTTGGATTGCTGAACTTTATCTTAGATGTCAATCTGATGGGTTGATAGGAGGATGGGGTGCAAGGTGGTATTGGTGTGATGTTCGAAGACTAGGGTAAAGTTAAAGTTCGGGAATTCAATGGAGGCAGCAATATCTGGACGGTCCAAAATTGTTTGAAAAGGATTGATTATGTTTCTAGTAATTTTATAATATTTTTATTTATCATCTAAGTGCATGCTAGTATACCTCAAGGAAGTGTGCTGGTACCGGTGCTCTTTACAATTTCTGAATCTGATCGCCTACTATGTGACTAAACAATTAAAGCTATCTTTGCAGACAACGTCGCCAATGTTTCCACTGATTTGGATGCTGTTGTCGCATCTCCAACCTGGCAAGTCCACATCACAATTCTTGAATAATTGCTGTCAAAATAAAGAATCAGAATGAAAGAAACCAAATGCATCCATGTGACTTTCAGATTGGAAAAATTTACTTGTTCTGCTATGTATCTCAACAATGTACCAATGCCTCAAAATAACGAAGTTAATTATTTGACCACCTTGACAGGAGGCTCACATTGAAGCTGAAAGTCAAATGTTGAAGCTCAAATTCAATAAGTTCAAGTGGATGGTCATCAAAGCTCTCCCTGGACTCTGAAGTAATCGTCTATTAATCTGTCTTGAAGCCATTTGGGACCTATGTTTTACAGCAACCGCACATCAAACATTAAAATCATCTAGAGGATCCAATCCAGAATACTAAGAATTGTCACTGGAACTCTGTGGTACTTTCGTAATGCTGGTATCTACAAAAACCTCAAGATTTAAACGATTGCAGAAAAATAAAAGAATAGCAGTGAAAAATAAACCGCAATCCTTGCTCTTTATCCAAATAAGGCGGCCAAAAGAGAACCAGCTTATTGTCAGTTTCAGCGATTGAACTGTAGACCAACGACAAGATTGAGATTAGTGCGTTTCAAAGTTAATATCGGAGTCCTGGAATTTTTCTGTTGCTCAAAGATTTATCGATTCGCAGGTGCGCACAAAAAGTTGGGAGTTGTCCGTTGGGAGTTGTCACTTTAAGGAAAATTTTGCAGATTAAAAGGCTCGCAAGATCCAAATGGTGCAAAAATTAAAGTCATACAATCATCAAATGTTTCGCACGTTCGAAGGGTGGACCGAAAGTCAACAGGAATTTTACCTTCTGTTAGTAAGCTGACGATCTGTTAATTTATTTGCAGGTTTAAATTCAAATTTAACCATAGGAATTTATTTTGAAAATTATTTTTTAATATTACTGTGAACTTGAATAAGTTGTTACTGTTTTTGTCACTGTTTTCCGGTAGATTGCATTATCTTAGATTATTTGCAATGGGGCCACACTGGAAACTTTTTTTTCAGCGGCGAGGCTCATTTTTGGCTTGCAAGCTTCGTCAATAAACAAAATTACCGCATATGGAGCGTTGAAAATTTCCATCAAGTCATGAAATTACCATCGCATCCACATAAATGCACTGTAGTTATGGTGCGCACCGCATATTGGTGACATAACAGGGCCATACTTCTTCAAAGATTAGCACGGCGATCACATTGCTGCACTGAAAAAAATCTGGCATGTATTTTCAAATAAGCCGTACTTTCAAATCAACCTTTGAAAAATTTCATGTTGATTTTAATACAAATTTATTAGACTAACGTTAAATAAAGTTAATAGGACATATTTCAGGTAGGATCAATTAAAAAGTTTATTTCAAATCAACTAAAGCACTTTTTCAAATTGACAAAAAAAGTCATGTCGAATACTAGAATAATATCCTAGTAAAGTTAATGTGCTCAGTTGTTAGATAAACATGATTTTTGGGATTTCTCCATGTAACTACAACAGGCACCACGTTAATATAAACAAACAGCGATTCACGTTTTACGATGGACGTGAGTACATGTTTTGTATTGTATATATGTGTTCGCGTTTTACGCAGTTAAATGGTGAGGTGTGGCGTGATCAATTGCACTGTTTGTAAGATTTTCAGCCAATAACTGAAATCAACACGAAACGGCGCATCGAAATTAGATTTCAGGGAATCGTCGACCGTCAACAACAGCTAAGAATTTCTCGAACAGCATAGTTTGTGCGTGCATTATTGTCACCAATTGTGCGGATTAGCCTCAAGTTTATTAAACTAGTGTTTTTCGTGAGTGGTTTTCTTTCAAGACGTGTGATTTATATATTTACTAATTATGTTCAGGTTTGAAAAAGTTTAATGGCGTGTTGCGTTCAATTTGACAGCTTTTTTGTCTCGTGTCGTTTATGGCGTGGTCAAATCATGTAGTAGAATAATGGATAATTATGTTGTATTTTTTAGATCATCTGTGTAAAGCAATGGGTTCGCTCCTTTCAGTTAAATTTTTGCAAGGTAAGATTATGCTGAAATCGTTTAAACGTGCCTCGCAAATATGGAGTTCGAAATGACGAAAGATCATCTATTGTTTCTGAGTAAGAAAATGGTATCTTTGGGTCAAAAATGTCTGCTAGGTTTTGTTTGTTAGCAATTGTTACCATTGCTCGGTACAAAATGCAAACAGACATCAAAGTGTAAACCATTTGTCAGGCAGAGGAATGGAATGGATAGCTTTTACAATTTTTCCTCTAACCGGAAACATTTTTCGACTCAGATGTTTATTTGCATTTTTTACCAGCCATGGTATTCCTAGGAAACTCATAGTTTTTCAAAAGTTATGACCCGTTGATACCATTTTCTTATTCAGAAATAATAGCTGACATTTCTTTAATGGTAACTTTGCATTCTCCAGGCATTTTTAAACGATAACTGATTTAAGATTTAAACATAACTGAAAGGAGGGAACTCATTGCTTTGCACAGACGATGAAATAAATACTTTACATAATCATTCATTATTTTTGTAGAACAATATTTCGCACGTGGAAAAATAGTTGCTGTATGAGAATGCTGCGCACAAAAAATTGGCACAGCTTTGATTATTATTTTTGGTTAATTCAAAAGTTTTCTCTTAAGTTATTGTTGTTCGATATTACTTCTAGCATTAACAGTATTTTGTTTTTAGTTTTACGTATGAAAAGCTGTGATCAAATAATTGTGACACCGTATGAGTATTTAAATCTGTCATATGATTCATTTAAATAATATATGTATGTTCAGTATTATATGTAACAAATTTCACCCAACATATAAAAATGTATACTTATGTTTGTTTCAAAATAAAATCAATGTACCTACAAATGCACGTAAATGTTTTATTACAGTTGTTTTAGGGTCATGTAATTGAGGTGCTTCGTCTCTAACTGATGATTTTAGAAATTGAACTAATTTTGGTTCTGATTCTCAATGCTAAAACCATGCGGCTTTAGCTCGAGCATGTGTCATGTTGCAATGTTGAGAATCAAGAAGCAAAAAATATGTCCTTTTTTTGAAAATCATGCAGTTTGAGACAAATATCTTAAATTTAAACAATATTTGTGAATCAAAAGGAACTCGTGTCTGAGTAACATTATCTGCTGGTCAATTTGACAGGCTTTCAAACTGGTTAATTGAATCATAAACTTTGTTGGAATGACCTTATTTATTTACAAAACAACAATTTGAATAGTTTGAACTGATTAATTTATTGTCAATTTAATTATTAAAATTATTCAAATTAAATCAAAAGGTGGTAGAATTGACAATTCATTCTGTTCATTTTGAAAGTGCAGACTTATTTTGTCCTGCGATTTCAATGGGGAATCTTGTCAATTCAAGTGTATTTTGCCGGTGTCAATTTAACAAAAAAAAATATGTTCTGGCAACGAAACTTTTAATTAGCTGAAAAACATTAGGAAAATATCGTTGATAATGCATGGTTTTTGCTGATTTAACAACATTTTTTTTTTGGGTGTGTCAATAACGACCGGTACAGAGCGGTAATAAACCCGTTTTTGTTCCAAAATTTGCGTCATATGGATATAAGAGTGATTCGATTTCAAGAAGATTGCGCTACATGCCATACAGTGACCGCAACAGTCGACTTTTTGAAAACGGAATTCGGAAATCGTATCGTCTCGAGAAACGGACCCGCCAATTGGTTCGCCCGCCAAAATAACAGGCCGTAACTTACGACCTGTTATCGTGGCATGGTGGAGAAGCAAACAAAAAAATGAATCTAATCATAACCAAAGGTAAATCCTGGATGTATCACTATGATCCGGAACTGAAACAACAAAAGTCTCAATGAAAAACAACGTACTCTCCACCTCCGAAAAAACCAAAGATGAGTGGTAGGGTTATGATCAGCGTTACCAGACATACGGAAATTACCGAAGTTGCAAGGTAGTTTATTGGAAAATTTAGCCTACGGTACAAATAAATTAATTTGTATGATTCCTACGTAAATTTCAACTTGGGTGTCAAGGACACATATGTACCTTTACTTTCAATCATTCGAAAACAAATACTAACAAATTGAGTGCAAAATCAGATGTCTTTGAAAAATTTTCATGATTAAGTTCAACTACCACATAGCATAAGAAACAATGACATCTAGATCAATTTCAATAACTCATCTGGGAAATTTAAGGAAGTCCTCAGATACTATAAGGGCCAACTAGTAGTCCGGGAAATCCCCACAACATCTGGTCAGACTATGAGGCGAAATGAAAGAAATCACGAGAAGGTTATATACCGCCAAGCGAATAAAAATTCATCGCTGAGGTGACAGCGATAAAACGACATGGTTTGTCCAAAAAACATGAGGCTAAAAGCGGTAGAAACTCTTCGAAAACGATTTTTAACTTTTATAATTCAGTGCAGAATAAAGAACAGAAGAAATTAAATTTTAGTATAGAGAGAGCCGAAGTGAAGCTTTGCTCATTTTTTTGCGGGTATAAAAGTCTTCAAATGCATTTGTCATTCATTACACTTGTGAACTTCAGCCGCATGTAAAGCTTTCCCAAACACTGTGAAATGTTAGCAAGGGCTATTCACAGTTATTTCAGACAAAGTAACAAAAGACAAGCGCTTTTAGTATCTTTCCAAGCATATTTTGATTTTGAGCCTCATAAAACTCTGCGGCCAGCCCAAAAAAGATGGCTCTCCCTAGGATGTGTCGTTTACAGATTAATTGAAAATTGGAGTGTCTTTCGTTTTTTTTTAGTGATCAGTGGCTTGAGCAGCATATTTTATAAGTCAAAGCAATTTTCTTTAAATTACAGAATCAATTTTTGTTTCTAGACTGAATTCATTCAATGCAATGACTGCTTATTTTCAGTCTTCAAAGGTGGTTTTAACAGAAGCTCATAGCAAGAAGCTCCCGCTGGAGCGGGAACTCCTTCGGCCAAAATTCTCGCATGGCCGACTTCTGTTCTATTCCATGCCGAGATGCAATTAAGTCTCACAGCAGCAAGATTGGCTTGCTGTAAGATAAGTAGATTGTTTGGTAGCCAATGAAGTAGCACGAATATTGCCTTAGTAGGAGTGGATCGGAGCGCTCCAGTTACCAGCAGTGCAGCCATCCTCCGCACTTTTTCAAGCTGCCGTTTGCAGGTTGCCTTAAGAGCAGCCTGCCACCAGAACGCTACCCCAAACAATAGAATTGGCTCAACCACAGTAGTATAAAGCCAAGCAACAGTACGAGGCTGTAATCCCTAATTCACTCCTATGGCTCTGTTACAGCAGTAGAGTGCATTGAAAGCCTTCCGCGCTCTTTCTGCTATATTGTAGGTCCACAGCAACTTCGAGTCAAGGATAAGCCCTAAGTACTTAACCTTCTGGCTCAATCCAATGGAGACCCCATTTAGTTTGGGTAACTCAAATAAGGGAATTTTGTACTTTCTTGTAAACAGTACTAGCTCCGTTTTACTAGGATTCACATTCAAGCCGCACTCACGACTCCAACGTGAAAGAATGTCAAGAGAGTGATTTAACCTCTCCGATAGAGTAGATAAATACTTTCCCGACACTGCCACAACTATGTCGTCCGCATAAGCAATCACTTTGCAGCCGGCATGGTCCAGTTTCATTAAGAGAGTATTCACCGTGATGTTCCACAGCAGGGGAGAGAGGACCCCACCCTGAGGTGTGCCCGTACTGACTCCTCGTCTTACGCTGACATTCCCCAGGGAAGAGATTACCACTCTACTTTTAAGAAGCTGCAAAATAAAAGCGATCAGCCGCTCATCAACGTGTAGCACCGAGAGTGCCTCAACAATTGCGTTACACTGTACGTTGTTGAAGGCTCCCTCAATGTCCAAAAAGGCAGCAAGCGTATATTCCTTTAGAGCAAGAGATTTCTCAACTTGCTCAATGAGGACGTGAAGAGCAGTCTCAACCGATTTGCCTCTGGTATAGGCGTGCTGAGACTGCGAGATCAGCACAGGATCTATTGATTTTTTAATATGGTAATCAATGATCCTTTCCAATATTTTAAGCAATACAGAGTTAAGACTTATTGGACGATAGTCCTTCGGCTTAACATGCGAAACTTTTCCTGCTTTAGGGATAAACACAACTCTAGTTTCCCGCCAGCTGGAGGGAACATACGAGAAGCGTAGGCAAGCTTTGTAGATCTCTCTGAGCCATGGTAGCGATACTTCCATGGATTGCTGAATGTCAGCCGCAAGGACGCCATCAGGCCCTGGAGATTTAAACGGCTCAAAGGAGTTTATAGCCCACCTTAGCTGAGAATTTGATATTCTGAACGGCGTTGTTGAGTTGTGAGCTTGCTCCGTTTGATGCACCGCTTCTAGAGGGCAATAATTGCCCGGAAAATGCGCGTCCATAAGAACGTTTAGTGTATCTGCGCACGAACTAGTCCAAATGCCCTCAGGGTTCATGATGCACCCCATAGCCTTTGGTGTCGTGCTTAAGACCTTGCGAAGGTGATTTGCCTCGCTGAGACTCTCTACGTTTCCACAGAAAGATCTCCACGAGGACCTCTTTGCCTTGCGTACGGCTACTTAAAAGCCTTGAGCTTCGTTTTGTACATCGACCAGTCATTAGAACTTTTCGAGTTGTTGAACTCCCTCCTACACTCTCTTCGCAGGGTGCGGATCTCCATATTCCACCAGGGAGGCTTGGGATTCCCCCTGGCTATGGGTGGTTTCCACGCTGCCCTGGAAGCGGAATTGAGAGAACTAGTGAGGGTGTCAACCGCCTGATCTAATTCATGGTAGCAGTCAATGCTCTTGGGAGCATTTTCCAGTGAGGATCAGACCATAACTTTAAATAAGTTCCAGTCCGTCTTTTTTCTGTTAACAAAGGCTTCCTGCACATCAGAGCTGTGGCCAGCCACGTTAAATAAATGTACCTATGGTCGGAGTAAGAGCACTCCTGTAGAACCCTCCAGTCACGGAGCAAATGTGAGTGCCGCCCACTGACCAAGGTAACGTCAAGAACCTCCCTACGATTTGAGGTAATGAAGGTTGGTTCACTGCCAGTATTGGCGATGGAAAGGCCGTGGGCAAGGATGAAGTCAAAAAGTTCCTCACCACGGCCATTTGTGTTGGAGCTACCCCATACTTCATGATGCGCATTAGAATCAGCCCCTAGAAAAAGAGGCACCCCCATTTTCATGGCTTCAGCCACAACACCCTTGACAATGTCGCAAGGAGGGCTATCTCCATGATCGTGTGCCATGTACGAAGAAACAAACCAGTATGATCTCTGATCGATTTCCACTGCGACAGCCATGTTATCCTTGTCACAGAAATTGTGCAGTACAAGGACGTTAATGGTTTTCTTGGCAAGAATACAGACACGTGGCTTGTGCAAGCCGTCAGGTACTATCAGTCTGTATCCATTGGTACGTAACCCGCAAACCCGGTTTTTGGCAACCCATGGTTCTTGGATTAGGATTAGCTCCTCCTCTGTCTTGGACAAGCGGAGCAGCAGGGCAGCTGATGCTGCTATGGAATGGTGTAAGTTCATCTACAGTACCTTCACCATCATGCTTTAGTTGATGAGGGTTAGGCCGAAGTCCTCCTCGGACATAGAAGCCTCCTCAACCCCTTGCTCTGCATCCAGAATCATGAGGTCCAGGCAGCCACCCAACTCGGAGGTAGTACCGATGCTAACCCCATCAACAGAGAGGGATTCAACATCCGATTCCACATCAGACGTCGTCCTCGGACAGGCGACAGACTCTTCTTCAAGCGGCTCTCCGGCCGTTTGAGCCACCCGCTTTGAGTCAGGCCTTACAGTTTTCGGATTTCCCAAAACAGAGCTTTTTGGCCTGTCGCTTCGGTAGATGCGCAGGGTCAATGTTTCGACCCCATACCTAATAACACCCTTGCGAGCATCCAATACAGGTAGTGCCTCATCATTAATGATGAAAAGAGCCTCCCGCCGATTGTCTACTGGCTCGCCAATCTTGGCCACCCTCCAATCCCCCGTAGGAAGATCCGGGTTAAAGAGCCGCACTATATCCAGGACTTCCACTGGATCCGAATGGAAGCAAGGAATCCATGTCCTGCATCTTGGCCGACTGGGGATTTCCTCCTTAAGCACTGCCTTAATTTTGGCGCCTGGTCAGAGTTTCCCCAGCTCGGATATTGCCTGCTTGTAGAAATCGGCCGATCGTTGGTCTTCGCACGCAACCAGCCTGATTCCCTTATACCAGCCAGCGTCGTTCACCGTAGGTGGAGGACAGGAGCTGGCTTTCTGCAGCTTACAGCAGACTCCGAATAAAGCCTGCCTTAACTTGAGCCAATTTTCAGGAGAGATGATACCATCTCCCTTGCTGGCATCAATAACAGCCCAGACAAGGCACTCCTTGGCCATTTCATTAAATGGCCGAGTTATCCCTGAAGGGGAAAGCTTTTGCTTTTTACAATCTTGCCTGCCCTGATTTTTCTGCTCAGCCGACCTCTGTCGTTCTAAGCATCTAAAACAAGGTAATTTTTTTGCAAGGCTACGGTAATTTTTCAAACGGATTCTGGCAACGCTGGTTATGATGATAATCATCTTTGATTTCGAGGGTCGTTTGTACCAACATGCTGTGTCTCCAGGCTGTACGGTCACAACAGCTTATTACAAATCGGTATTGAACTCAAGTTTATACTCAGGGGACGACAATTCAGGAACAATCATGAGGTCATCAAAGCTGTGGAGGCGCGCTCCAAGGAGCTCTGGAAAGATGGCCTGACATTCTTGTTGAAAAAGTGGCAGTAACGATGGCAAATGTGTATTAGAACTGAGAGAAGTTACATCGAGGAAAAGCATATATATTTTGAAGATTCAATTAATGTTTTTTTTTCTGTACAGCGTTTCTATCATTACTTTTCGAACAGTCCACGCAATAAAATAACTTTCAAAAATAAAATATGCACAAGTAATCGTGCCTGTAATTTGCTTGCAGATTTAATCGAATTGAATCGGAATTAAAAATTATTTCCTAATATTACTATGAATTTGAATAAGTTCTCACTGTTTTCTGATAGAAAGAATTTTTTTGCTTTTTTTTTTGCTTTTTATTGCAATGGGGCAACACTACAGCCAATTTCATTGTGAAGCTCCATAATTAAGCTTGAAATGTCAGTAAATTTAATTTCTTCGAAGTGTAAACAACGTATTTGTCATGGTGTTAAACATATTGTCTTTAATGCCAAGAATGCTTTTGTTTAAAAAAATTTTTTTGTTTTAAAAAAAATTTTTTTGTTTAACACAAAAAAATTTATGCTTTTTGTTTAAAAAAAAAACTTTTGAAACTTGAAAAAACTTCTAGACTTGCGCCAAATAAGGCTTATGACGACAATATTCTGACATAAACATCACGTAAAGGTAGGTCTAGATGCTTTTAAAAGCAATTATTTAGATGTTGAAGATAAATAACGCTCTGGCGTACCAAATAATTTTGAAGATAAAGATTTAGAAAAATTACTTGTTAAAGATCTGTCAGATGCAAAATGAACTTAACAATAATATTTGCTTCCAAACTACATAGTCTCTAAAGATAAACAAGTGCTGTTACGGGGTAACATACACTACCCGAAAACGCGTCAACATACGACGTCCTGCCGGCATTAATCAGGGGTAGCAGAAAAAAAAAAAAAAAGGAGCAACCTTTCCCCGTGAGAAAGGCTGCCCCAATATATTTCGCGGAGCCACCACTCAATCTAGTAGGGCACGAATGTAACCACCACTCATAGGACGATAGGGCATCGTCACACCCGGTTTGTGTAATATACTTACCGGGTGCCGACGAGGTAGCATATGCAACTAGGCGATTAAGTTTGTTTCTAAGGTTAATACGACGCTAGTCCGTAAGGAACAAGACGACAAAGGGGCACATACGTCCACATGTCAATCGGCGAACTCGTGTACACCCGCTGCTCCGAAGTACTGCGCAGCCTCACTCCGCCTCCTCGCGTTAAATCAATAATGATGGCGACGTTCACGTCGGCGGAATTGATTTAGTAAGCACTCGCGAATATGTAAATGGACAAAGGTGCACCTACTTCGCCTTCTATACACTTTGACCTGGTTCGTGCACTGACAGCTGGTGAGTGTCTCGGGTGGGCACAACATTGAACGCACTCTCGTGGCGCATGCAAGAGAAATGCAGCTGACATGCGGAAATAAGGGAAATAACTGAGATCGAGAAAAAGCACCGGTGGTGGGAGGCTGGGTGAGAAAGCGATCTCGGCGGTAGCTTTCTTTTGGAATCGACCGGCAACGTGTGCGGACGAAGGCTCCGAACCATTTTAAATCACAGGTGCGTACGCAAAGTTCTTTCATCGACGATTCTGGCGCTTGGCTTTTGGGAATCGACCGGCAACGTGTGCGGACGAAGGCTCCGAACCATTTTAAATCACAGGTGCGTACGCAAAGTTCTTTCATCGACGATTCTGGCGCTTGGCTTTTGGGAATCGACCGGCAACGTGTGCGGACGAAGGCTCCGAACCATTTTAAATCACAGGTGCGTACGCAAAGTTCTTTCATCGACGATTCTGGCGCTTGGCTTTTGGAATCGACCGGCAACGTGTGCGGACGAAGGCTCCGAACCATTTTAAATCACAGGTGCGTACGCAAAGTTCTTTCATCGACGATTCTGGCGCTTGGCTTTTGGGAATCGACCGGCAACGTGTGCGGACGAAGGCTCCGAACCATTTTAAATCACAGGTGCGTACGCAAAGTTCTTTCATCGACGATTCTGGCGCTTGGCTTTTTGGAATCGACCGGCAACGTGTGCGGACGAAGGCTCCGAACCATTTTAAATCACAGGTGCGTACGCAAAGTTCTTTCATCGACGATTCTGGCGCTTGGCTTTTGGGAATCGACCGGCAACGTGTGCGGACGAAGGCTCCGAACCATTTTAAATCACAGGTGCGTACGCAAAGTTCTTTCATCGACGATTCTGGCGCTTGGCTGTTTGGGAATCGACCGGCAACGTGTGCAGACGAAGGCTCCGAACCATTTTAAATCACAGGTGCGTACGCAGAGTTCTTTCATCGACGATTCTGGCGCTTGGCTGTTTGGGAATCGACCGGCAACGTGTGCGGACGAAGGCTTCGAACCATTTTGAATCACAGGTGCGTACGCAAAGTTCTTTCATCGACGATTCTGGCGCTTGGCTTCTTGGGATCGACCGGCAACGTGTGCGGACGAAGGCTCCGAACCATTTTAAATCACAGGTGCGTACGCAAAGTTCTTTCATCGACGATTCTGGCGCTTGGCTTTTGGAATCGACCGGCAACGTGTGCGGACGAAGGCTCCGAACCATTTTAAATCACAGGTGCGTACGCAAAGTTCTTTCATCGACGATTCTGGCGCTTGGCTTTTGGGAATCGACCGGCAACGTGTGCGGACGAAGGCTCCGAACCATTTTAAATCACAGGTGCGTACGCAAAGTTCTTTCATCGACGATTCTGGCGCTTGGCTTCTTGGGAATCGACCGGCAACGTGTGCGGACGAAGGCTCCGAACCATTTTAAACCACAGGTGCGTACGCAAAGTTCTTTCATCGACGATTCTGGCGCTTGGCTTCTTGGGAATCGACCGGCAACGTGTGCGGACGAAGGCTCCGAACCATTTTGAATCACAGGTGCGTACGCAAAGTTCTTTCATCGACGATTCTGGCGCTTGGCTTCTTGGGATCGACCGGCAACGTGTGCGGACGAAGGCTCCTAACCATTTTAAGTCACGTGTGCGGGAGCGAACTTGCTTTCCTCGGCTGTTCGGGTGATTTTGTCAAGGAACAGGTTCGTCAAAGAACAGGTTAGTGAGATTAGTGTAACTTTTATATGAACTCAGTACGAATGAATCAATGTTCACCAAAATTGATACTTAAGTGATAGGTTAACGGATAGTCTTGAGTGAATTGTAACAACTAAGTGTACAGATTGAGTGGTGGAAACTAGAGTGGTATTACCGAATATTAGGTTTATTACGTTGACCTAGCTGTTGTGATTTGATAGGAATGAACAAAAAAATGGGATATCGAAATGAATAAAAAGAATAAGATGGTAAAAGTAAATTTTAATTGTGAATAGTTCAGATTAAGGACGGTAATTGAAGGTAGAAAGATCCGCGATCGGGAGTGGAATTTGATTGAGGCTGCCATACAATTGGTCGAGGCCGGTTTGGCAGAGCTTAGGGGGCGGGTTTTCCAAAAAAGCAGGGCCCCACCGACATCGGAGAGCCGAACCTCACTCCACGGCTCGAGGTCCCCCCCACTGGGTGAGTGAGTGGCGCCCACGCCCAATCTCCATTGAGCGAACCCGGGACCCAAGTGGACCTATCCGAAGTCGAAGCCCCCCCGAAGAGGTCGGGTGGGTAACAAATTGGCGCCCAACGTGGGGCCATAACGGGGAATATAACGGCGATCGAATCACGTTTTTTTGATAACTTTGGTCAACATCAATTTTCCGGTAACACGTTTTGAAGTGAAAGTGCCTGTGACAGTGCCTGTGAAAAGGGATCAAACTCTGCGGGTCTGACCGATAGACAAGGACGGAACTGGAGTGACTAGAGAGTACCAGGTAGGAGTTACCAGTTGCGGATCAAGAGGACTCTGGTTTATAATAGGAAGATAGCTTGCCGCACGGTAGCCGCAAACAATTTTCTCAATACTGCTTGAATTGTTATATTACTTAATATACTTAAATAAACTCAAAAGAAGTAGTGCTTCTCAATTTAGTTTACAATCTTTCTCTAAGCGTGAAAAAAAAAAAAAAAAAAAAAATCCTTAGATACCACGGGAGGGAAAACCTACTGTAAATCATGGCCCCTACATCGAAAATGCTAATCGACCGGCTGAGCAAAGACGAGCTGACCTACGAGCTGGAGATCCGGGGTCAACCTGTCGGTACCGTGGAAACAATGAGGAAGACCCTCCGGGTGGCATTGAGAGCGGAGGCATCGATGGACGCATCCTTGGTGTCAGTGCGTGATTATCCCTATACCCTAGACGAAGACATCAATGCAGTGAAGGAGAAGCTGGACGAGATCCGAGCACTGACCGCGGCTTTTTCAGGAAATGCACAGGCGTCAGAGTTTTTGAAAATCAAAGCAAAAATTGAATTTGGGGTGAGACGACTGAAAAATGCCCAATACGAAGGAGGAGAGATGAACGATGAAGCTCAGAAAATCAGGGCTCAACTGATAATGGCGATGGGGGAGCTTCTAGTCAAAGCAGAGGGAGAGGACGGATGCGGAGATTCAGAAGGAGCGTTAAATGATGGTCACGTGAGCGACCGGACAGCAGCACTTGGCGGAGTTGTTGCAGCCGAGCAAGAGGCTGCTATAGCTAGCGAACCCATACCAGAGGTGGTTGACCCGGGTACTCCTCTTTTTTCTACACCTAGGACTTCTTCTGTGGTTACTAAGGGGCAAGACGTCTCCAAATGGGGACTATGTTACAGTGGTGACTCTGGGTCTTTGAGTGCTTTCCTCGAGCGAGTGGAAGAGCTTAGGGAGGCAAGAGGAGTCTCCTCTCGACAACTTTTTCAATCGGCGGTGGAAATGTTTGAGGGGAAGGCGTTGGTCTGGTTCCGTGCGAATCGTTCCAGGGTGAGTTCATGGCAGGAACTAGTACAAGAGATGCGGGCTGAATTCCTGCCGCCCGACTATGATGATCGCTTGCTTGCTGAGATTGTGAGACGCACCCAGGGCCCAGAAGAATCAATGGGAGTATACGTGTCGGTTATGGAGGGATTATTCCGACGACGTGCTATACCCTGCTCGGAAGAGGAAAAGCTGAAGATTCTCCGGCGGAACATCGCCCCGTTCTACCAGACACAGCTAGCTTTAACCCCTGTCCGGACGGTGGCTGATTTGGTTCGTGTGGGACGGACCTTAGAAGCTACCCGCGTAACGGTGGAGGCATATTTACCACCCCCTACTCGAAGGACTCAGCGGCTGTTAGAGCCAGACCTGGCGTACGTAGAGGGTCCAGAAAGAGGTAGTTTAGCGTCAATGCAGGTGAATGTTAGCCACTGCTGGAATTGCCGGCGTAGTGGTCATTTCTCCCGGAACTGCCCTGAACCACTCAGGTGTTTCGGCTGTGGTCGTATAGGCGCTCGGAAAGCTACCTGTTCGAACTGTCGAGGTGATTCAAACCGTAATAGCAGGGGGCAGACGGTGAGGAGTCATAACGAGAGGCCTGAACAAGGAATCACTGGCAACCGAGGGTTACAACAACAATCTGCGGGAAACGGGGGGCGTGTTCAGTAGGCGGCCGTCTGAACACTTTGAACCAGACGGGAAGGGCCGCACATTTGACTTACTTACTAGACAAGAAGCAAGGGGACAACAGACCGCACCTAACGGTGGATATTCTGGGACACAAATTCCAAGGACTCTTAGATTCCGGCGCATCTTGCACAGTAGTGGGAGCAGAAGGCTGGCGGATCTTGGAGAACCTGGGAGTAGAGCTTTTGGAGACTGACCAACGGACTATACGCATGGCCAATGACGAAGGTTGTCCAGTCACGGGGACGGCGGTTATCCCATTCAGATTGAAGGGAAAGTTGGAGTGGCTGCGGGTTTTGGTAGTTACCTCCCTACCTCAGTCTCTAATTCTGGGCGTGGACTTTTCTAAAAGATTCGGGCTGGTGGTCAGATTGAGTGAAGATAGTTGGGACTTCGTATGCGCAATGCAACAGGTGGAAGGAGAACAGCTTAAGGCACTGGATCGACTGACTATTGCCGAAAAAGACACTTTACATAAACTACTGACAGAGGAATTTAGTCTAATGGGGGCCGGGATCGGCTGCACAACACGGGTGGAACATATCATAAAGACCGACTCTCCACCGATAAAACAACGCTACTATCCCGTCTCCCCAGCGGTTCAGAAGCACATCGACGCCGAGCTGAATGACATGTTGGCACAGGGGATAGTAGAAGCCTCCGTAAGCCCGTGGGCCTCACCCATACTATTGGTGAAGAAGAGGGACGGCACCTATCGGTTTTGTGTTGATTACCGAAAGCTTAATCGAGTTACGGAACATGACGCCTATCCTATCCCCTATGTATCAGCCACGCTGGATAAGCTAAGAGAGGCCAAGTTTTTGTCGTCTCTCGACATCAAGTCTGCCTATTGGCAAGTCCCCATGGCTGAACAATCGAAGAAGTTTACGGCCTTTACCGTACCACATCGGGGACTTTATCAATTCCGACGAATGCCTTTTGGGTTGCAAAATGCGCCTGCAACATGGCAGCGATTGATCGACCAAGTTCTAGGCCCCGATCTAGAACCTTACGTCTTTACGTATTTGGACGATATAATTGTGGTGACCCAGACCTTTTCCAAGCATATGGAAATTCTGCGGGAAGTTTTTGAGCGTCTGAGGAAGGCTGGGTTGAGGGTTTCTCGCGAAAAATGTGAATTCTGTCGTCCACAATTAAAATACTTGGGCTATGTGGTGGACGAAAAAGGTTTGAATGTGGACCCCGATAAAGTCAAGTGCGTGATGGAAATCCCTTCTCCTACCACCGTGAAAGGAGTAAGACAGTTTTTAGGGATGTTATCCTGGTATCGGCGCTTCATACCGGATTTTGCCACACCTACATCGCCACTAACCAACCTTTTGAAGAAGAATCAAAAATACGTGTGGACACAAGAATGCGAGAATGCCTTTGCACAAGCAAAGATGAAATTAGCTACCGCACCGATCCTTACGTGTCCGGATTACCACCTGCCCTTTTACATTCAGACCGATGCTTCGGAACATGGGGTTGGAGCTGTGCTTACTCAACAACACTCCGAGGGGGAGAAGGTCAGTTGCTACCTTAGTCGTTCATTGACAAAGGCGGAGCGGAAATACTCCACGACCGAGAAGGAGTGTCTCGCAGTACTGTGGGCGATCGAGAAACTAAGGCCGTATGTGGAGGGGACGAAATTTTCAGTGATCACGGATCATTACTCGTTGGTGTGGTTACATAAGCTAAAAGACCCCACGGGACGTTTGGCTAGGTGGGCAGTCCGGCTTCAACAATATAATTTCGCGATCGTTCACAGGAAGGGTAAGGAACACTTGGTACCCGACGCGTTATCCCGAATGCTACCCCGTGTAGAGATCGCAGCGATTGAGCCGTTAGGAGATAAATGGTATGAGGCTATGAAAAAAAAGGTGGAAGGCGCACCTGAGCGCTACGCGGATTGGCGGGTGATGGATACCGCTTTGTGGAAGCATTCGCCTGGGCGATACCCGGAACTGGAGGGATCAGCAGCTTGGAAAAGAGTGGTGCCGAAAGCGGAAAGGAGGGAAGTGATGTACCGTTGCCATGACGACCCGAAGGCAGGACACATGGGAGTCTCTCGCACTTTAGGACGAGTCACAGAGAGTTATTACTGGCCAAAGATGGCAGCTGATGTGAGTAATCATGTCAGGAAATGTAAAATTTGCCAGGCTAATAAGGTCGAAAGAAGGGCCCCCGGGGGGTTGATGGTCTCCCGGAGTGGAGAGCCCCAGCAACCTTGGGATATGGTCTGCGTCGATTTAGTGGGACCCCTGCCAAGATCTAGTCGTGGACACACTTTCATCCTGACCGTTCTGGACTATGTCTCGAAATTCACCTTACTATTCCCGTTACGCCAGGCGACGGCCTCTGCGGTTACTCGCGTACTCGAGGATCAGGTGTTCCTGCTGTTCGGAGCACCAAAATGGTTAGTATGTGATAATGGCGTCCAGTTTAGGAGCAAGCTACTTCAACGCATGACCGCATCGTATGGAGTGGAAATAAGATTCACGGCCCTATACCACCCCCAAGCTAATCCGGCCGAACGTCGAAACCAAGACATCAAGCGGATGTTGCGGTCCTATGTCGCTGACAATCACCGAGACTGGGACCGAAATTTGGCGAAGATTGCGTGCGCATTGCGCACGTATAGGCACGAAGTGACGCAGGTTACCCCGTATTTCCTTAATTTCGGCAGAGAGATGCTGACACTCCACGAGAAGGGGCCTCGGCCCTCCGACGGAGGGGAGGACCTGAGACCGGAAATGAGAGCGTTGAAGCTACGTGAAATCCAGGAGGACGTCGTGCAGCGTATGAGGCGTGCAACTCAGCTGAGTGCGAGAAGATATAATCTCCGTAGACGTGAGGTGATCTTTGAGGAAGGTGACCCGGTCTGGCGGAAAAACTTCTCTCTTTCCGACGCGGCCAAGTTTGTCACGGTCGATCACGTCGCGAGCCGTACCGATAGCAGATAGAAATCCATACTACTTCATTGGCGCGGACACGCTTGCGGTAGGGAGTCGAAGGTTGTTTCAAGCTATGTAAATGTAAGATCGGTAATAAGAATCAAGAAAGAAATAGAAAGTAAGATATAATAAGGTAGGGCATAACGCGGTATCACAAATAGCATCGAGTCGTGGAGCAGGCTTCGAGTCTCGACGAGCCCTGTCAAGAACGGCCAACATCAAAATCAAGGCGCGCACTCGTCAGGACCCGGCATTCCTCCAAAGCTGTTGGTGGGGCCGAGTCGCCCACATAACCGTCCCGAATAAACAATAGGATCAACGTACTCACCTGACTGAAGCGATTTGCAAGATGGATTTCAATGATTTTCTTGTTTGAAATTGTCCAAAAGTGCCATGTTCATACCAAACTTCATTACATCAGAAGAAGAGAAACGAATTTTACAGCAAGTTGAAAATGCACCCAAACCTAAGTGGACACAGCTATTGCATCGGCGGCTCATTAATTATGGCGGTGTTCCACATCCAAATGGAATGATTGTCGAAGTGATTCCAGATTGGCTGCAAGTATTTGTTGGCGTGGTTAATAATCTAGGTATTTTTGAATCATGCAAAGCAAACCATGTTCTAGTCAACGAATACCTGGCGGGGCAAGGCATAATGCCCCATACCGGCGGGCCGCTCTTCTATCCTACTGACAACACAATTTCATGCGGATCGCATACCATACTTGAGTTCTATAGACCACCTGAGATAAACGTAAACGATAAACATAAACGCAAACTGCAATGCAAACTGCTGCTCGAACCGAGAAGTCTTCTAATCCTGAAGAACTCACTCCCGCACGATTACTTACATTCCATTTCAGAAATTACTGAGGATTTAATGTGCGACAATGTTTACAACCTGAGCAAGTATTCCATAGATTACAAATGCGGCGACAGACGAAAACACAGATTTGACAGTTCGTGTGTAATTGACAACCGGGCGGAACGCCAGCGGAACGGACCGCGTTCCGAGATGCACCGAGGCGTTGCCATACATGTATTACAGTGGATTGAGCGCAATGCAAAGTGCAATGACCAAATGCACTTGCGGCAATGCACACGAATGAGAAGGTGCAATGACCGGGAACTAGATGCATTTGAAATGCATGTGAAATGCATGGGGGCAATCGGTTTTATCGCCAAACGGAGAATCGAAGATCCCGTCTAAGCGGGATCAGGAAGCAAAGCCGAGGCTACTTGCGAGGTGTGCAAGATATAGTTGGTCCTCTTGTTGATTGGACATGGTAAGGAATAGACGAGGGTGCAGATTGTTGAACGAAATACGAGCGATCGAATATTTTTCTTTTACATGTATCTGGCGGGAAAAAGCTTGTCGGTTGGCGGTTAGAAAACGATAACTTGCGATAGCGACGACGGTTGTAAAAGAATCGAGGAGCAGATTTTGGGACGAAATACGAGCGATCGAATATCAATTTCTTTCACATGTACCTGGCGAGAAAAAGCCTGTCGGTTGGCGATTAGAAAACCATAACGTTCGATAGCGACGACGGATGTAAAAGAATCGAGGAGCAGATTTTGGGACGAAATACGAGCGATCGAACATCTATTTCTTTCACATGCACCTGGCAAGAAAAAGCTTATCGGTTGGCGGTTAGGAAACAATAACTTTCGATAAGCGACGACGGTTGAAAAAGGATTGAGGAGCAGATCGAGACTACCGAACGAGTTATTGAGGAGATTATCGGCGAAGTGACGGCGAATCACGACGAATCCGCTGCGGGAGGAGATTGATTGGAGATTAAATTGTAAGTAGTTTAAGTTTATTCCTTGTTTAATACCGAAATTTGGAAATACGAGATAGATGATGAATGTGATACATAGAATAGGTTATCAGAAGTGATAGAGTGTAACTTTCGCGGCGCCGTTATAAAGTAGGGCATAAGTGCCGATATAGGTAAATTAGGAACCTTCGTTAATAAACTATTGTGTATGAATTTCTTGGAAACCGCTAGCGTGTTTTTCTTTGTGCTATACATATTACGCGAAACCGTCGCATATTCTCGCTTCCGAGCGTCGGCAAGCGCAGTTTCGGGGCCGTGAAGCGAGTGGCGCCCGACCCACCCCCATCTCCGGTGAGGCTAGGCCCCCGAAACTATCGATTTGGGGTCCAAGAAAGAATATCGGTAATAAGTTTTATTCGTCTAAACTGGCGCCCGAATACCTCGGACCTTTTTGGGTGGACAAACGCGTTTCAGGGTGGACTTATCGCTTGAGGAACGAAAGGGGAAAAGACGCGGGAACATGGCACGTCAAAGATCTAAAGAAATATGTCGAATAAAAGATTTCGGGGTAGGACTGTTTAGAATCCCAGACTTAAGATATAAACTTAAACATATAAGCCTTAAGAGTCACACTTACACATCTAAGACGGAGAATTTAAACTTACTTTTATAAGCTCGAAGAGGAAGAAGAGATGCTAAACTAAAGTAGCGAAACGGTATAACCTAAACCTTATCACTTAAGCCTTAAACTCGATCGTCGAGTCGCTCTTAGCTCCGTTCGACCAGTAGGTTTTGTGTTTCGCCGCTTGTCGATTAGGTTCGCTTCGCGCTTGTTACTAAAACATTCTGGTAGAATCCTCGACACCACCAAGAAGCTAAAAATAAACCGTGAAAGTGAGAATTAGTATGTGAATTTGGGGGAAAAAAAAAAATAGGGTAATGAAATGAAGTAACACGGAGAGATAGATGGGAAGTTAGTAGACTTAGTTAGTTAGTATTCGCTAAGAATAGATAGTAACACCTAGAGATAGATGGAAATTTAGTGGGGTTAAGTAGTATTAACTAAGAATAGATATTGGCAACTAGAGTCAAAGGGAAGTTTGTAGATTTAGATAGTATCAGCTCAGATTGGATAGGAACGCATAGTTAGAGGGAATAGGCTAGAATTAGAGTGAAATAGAAATAATTAGATAAACACGAGCAAAAAGGGTTGCACGAATAGAATGAATGAACTTGGACAAGAAGGTAAATCATTGTGACATACAAAGTAAAATAGTTGTGGCATAGAGAACTCCTCCGAATGGAGCAGGACCTTAGTATAGTCCAGAATCAAGAGGGATGTTAGTTACTAGTAAGGTTAGTATTAAATCGTTTTTGAATTAATACGATTAGAGTTGTTATTAGGATTTACGAATTAATAGAGATAGGATCGGTAATAGAATTTTCAAACACTAAGGAAGTCAGAATTAGAATTTTGCGGATAAATAGAATAAGTGATAGCGTTAGAATTTTAGGGAATGATTAAAGCACAGTCAGTATGCGAAATCTAAAAAGTAAGGTAGGAAAGCTCGTAGGAAGTTCGGCTTGTGCAAACGTAGAACCTGGATTAAAACTAAAGTGGACTAACAGTAGTCCTAATAGGTCAACTTTTGATCAAGAGTAAGAATTAGCTGCGCATAAATCAGACTACAGTTAAAATTGAGTCTTGATTTGGGATTATGGATACGAAAATGGGATTGTATCCAAAATTTGGACTAGAATTGGGACTAGAATTGGGACTAGAATTGGGACTAAAATTGGGACTAGAATTAGGATTATTCGCGACTAAGTTGGATTAGAACCAGATTTGAGTATTATTTGAACTGGAACCGAATTATCGTTCTGAATTTGAATCTATATTTAGGATTAAGCGCACGAATACCGGGTTGTGCCAAGAGTACGGATCGATTTAGGATTAGTTTCGAAAAAGACTAGGATTAACCTTCGGGACTGAGCATCAAAGTTAGGCGAACTGGAATTAGATCGGAATTGAAAATATAGGTTAAACGCGGAAGCTCGTAACGAAAGTAAAAGTAGTCTCACTAGAAGGAAACCGCCGGCCCAGCACGCGTGAAAGGATTTCCGGGAAATCCTTTTTTTTTTGGTAAGGGGGGAGCTGTTACGGGGTAACATACACTACCCGAAAACGCGTCAACATACGACGTCCTGCCGGCATTAATCAGGGGTAGCAGAAAAAAAAAGGAGCAACCTTTCCCCGTGAGAAAGGCTGCCCCAATATATTTCGCGGAGCCACCACTCAATCTAGTAGGGCACGAATGTAACCACCACTCATAGGACGATAGGGCATCGTCACACCCGGTTTGTGTAATATACTTACCGGGTGCCGACGAGGTAGCATATGCAACTAGGCGATTAAGTTTGTTTCTAAGGTTAATACGACGCTAGTCCGTAAGGAACAAGACGACAAAGGGGCACATACGTCCACATGTCAATCGGCGAACTCGTGTACACCCGCTGCTCCGAAGTACTGCGCAGCCTCACTCCGCCTCCTCGCGTTAAATCAATAATGATGGCGACGTTCACGTCGGCGGAATTGATTTAGTAAGCTGATTTAGGTGCACCTACTTCGCCTTCTATACACTTTGACCTGGTTCGTGCACTGACAGCTGGTGAGTGTCTCGGGTGGGCACAACATTGAACGCACTCTCGTGGCGCATGCAAGAGAAATGCAGCTGACATGCGGAAATAAGGGAAATAACTGAGATCGAGAAAAAGCACCGGTGGTGGGAGGCTGGGTGAGAAAGCGATCTCGGCGGTACCTTTCTTTTGGAATCGACCGGCAACGTGTGCGGACGAAGGCTCCGAACCATTTTAAATCACAGGTGCGTACGCAAAGTTCTTTCATCGACGATTCTGGCGCTTGGCTTTTGGGAATCGACCGGCAACGTGTGCGGACGAAGGCTCCGAACCATTTTAAATCACAGGTGCGTACGCAAAGTTCTTTCATCGACGATTCTGGCGCTTGGCTTTTGGGAATCGACCGGCAACGTGTGCGGACGAAGGCTCCGAACCATTTTAAATCACAGGTGCGTACGCAAAGTTCTTTCATCGACGATTCTGGCGCTTGGCTTTTGGAATCGACCGGCAACGTGTGCGGACGAAGGCTCCGAACCATTTTAAATCACAGGTGCGTACGCAAAGTTCTTTCATCGACGATTCTGGCGCTTGGCTTTTGGGAATCGACCGGCAACGTGTGCGGACGAAGGCTCCGAACCATTTTAAATCACAGGTGCGTACGCAAAGTTCTTTCATCGACGATTCTGGCGCTTGGCTTTTGGGAATCGACCGGCAACGTGTGCGGACGAAGGCTCCGAACCATTTTAAATCACAGGTGCGTACGCAAAGTTCTTTCATCGACGATTCTGGCGCTTGGCTTTTGGGAATCGACCGGCAACGTGTGCGGACGAAGGCTCCGAACCATTTTAAATCACAGGTGCGTACGCAAAGTTCTTTCATCGACGATTCTGGCGCTTGGCTGTTTGGGAATCGACCGGCAACGTGTGCGGACGAAGGCTCCGAACCATTTTAAATCACAGGTGCGTACGCAAAGTTCTTTCATCGACGATTCTGGCGCTTGGCTTCTTGGGAATCGACCGGCAACGTGTGCGGACGAAGGCTCCGAACCATTTTAAACCACAGGTGCGTACGCAAAGTTCTTTCATCGACGATTCTGGCGCTTGGCTTCTTGGGAATCGACCGGCAACGTGTGCGGACGAAGGCTCCGAACCATTTTGAATCACAGGTGCGTACGCAAAGTTCTTTCATCGACGATTCTGGCGCTTGGCTTCTTGGGATCGACCGGCAACGTGTGCGGACGAAGGTTCCTAACCATTTTAAGTCACGTGTGCGGGAGCGAACTTGCTTTCCTCGGCTGTTCGGGTGATTTTGTCAAGGAACAGGTTCGTCAAAGAACAGGTTAGTGAGATTAGTGTAACTTTTATATGAACTCAGTACGAATGAATCAATGTTCACCAAAATTGATACTTAAGTGATAGGTTAACGGATAGTCTTGAGTGAATTGTAACAACTAAGTGTACAGATTGAGTGGTGGAAACTAGAGTGGTATTACCGAATATTAGGTTTATTACGTTGACCTAGCTGTTGTGATTTGATAGGAATGAACAAAAAAATGGGATATCGAAATGAATAAAAAGAATAAGATGGTAAAAGTAAATTTTAATTGTGAATAGTTCAGATTAAGGACGGTAATTGAAGGTAGAAAGATCCGCGATCGGGAGTGGAATTTGATTGAGGCTGCCATACAATTGGTCGAGGCCGGTTTGGCAGAGCTTAGGGGGCGGGTTTTCCAAAAAAGCAGGGCCCCACCGACATCGGAGAGCCGAACCTCACTCCACGGCTCGAGGTCCCCCCCACTGGGTGAGTGAGTGGCGCCCACGCCCAATCTCCATTGAGCGAACCCGGGACCCAAGTGGACCTATCCGAAGTCGAAGCCCCCCCGAAGAGGTCGGGTGGGTAACAGTGCATACATAAGTAAAACATATAAAAACTACAAAGTGCTTTGCTTTATTCCTAGGCAGCGATAAGTGAATACCCTTTCAACTATTGTTCTTAAGTTGGAAACCATCCACTACACCCAGAAACCATCTTAAATCGAAAAAGGATATACATGTACATACCCACATGTGCTCCAGATACATTTATACATTCACGCTGAATCACATAAATATTCAATTCAATAAGTGCTTTGTGCCATTTATCAACAATAAAACTACCCACCACCCAGTAACATCTACCGGCCACCAGACAAACCTACTTAATGGAAGACAAAACCGAAGCAAGCAAAAACAACCACACCGTATCGTGGTTGGTTACAAATGAATGGGTGGTGACAAAAAGTTAACGGGCAACAGCAGAAATAGCTAAACACCCACGTGACTATAAAATAGTCCGTATAATTCAAACATTGTCGTCATTGTTTTAAATGGTCCATTAAGGATTCGTGTTTGAAATCGATTTGAAGTCCTTTTCCTGCAAGAATAAGATTAGAAACGTAGTGGAATTAGGAGGTAGTGCTGTTCAAAATACACAACGCTGAGAAAATATTACTTTGAATTAAGTATCTTATATCTAATTCCATCTCTTCGTGGTCTAGTAGGTAAAAAGTTGACCAATAGTGTATGTGCTCTGGCTCAAATCTAATCATGAACATTCGAAAAATGTTCTCAACGCCATTCAAGGCAAGTAGCTCACAAACCGTTAGTTGAATTAGCCATGAATCTTCATCATTTAAAGGTTTCACAGATCTATTTGGAAATCAAGCTTCAATCTTCAAGACCAGAAAAGGATTGAATCTGAGCAACATCTTTTTTTTTGCGTAGTTTCCTTTTGCGGAGTTGAAACTATTTTCTATACAATCTGAATGATTCAAAAGAAAAGAAAATGCTTTGTTTGCGAAGACTCATGCAAGGAATACCAGTTCCCGCCCTAAACAAGACCCTTTTGATGACTTTAACTAATTCGATTATCCAACTTTTCTTACAACTAAACGTCATATTTTGTCTCAGGAGGTAACAAAACTCGCCCAAAATAAAAAAAAAGTCCATGCAGCCCTTGAAAATGTCACGCTTTGCTCCAGCTACCACGCCAACATCGATTGTAAATTTTTAGGACCCCCGTGACGCTGGTTCGTGTCGCGTTAAAGACATCCGTCGCCGATTAATTGAATTTATTTTATCGAGCAGGTTCGTGGAGTGACTGGGAGGTGGAGTGGATTGGTCTGGTTCGTAGTAACAAAAAAGTCTCAAAGCACCTTTCGTCCTGTTCTCGTTGTTTTTTGTGACGTACTCAAAACCATTTACTCGGTCTCGTTCGAATTGCGACCAGTACTCCGAAGTATCAACTGGGAATACAACACAAAGTTGTATAATGTCATGACATTAATAGTCCCAGGATACAACTATTGCACGCACGGTTTGTTTTAGTCTCTCGAGTGATATTTAACAGCAGGGTGGCTCAGAGCATTAGCATCGCGCACTCGCTTAACCCTCATCCAGTTTTTATGGTTAGGTGACTTGTTGTCTTCTCCCGATGGCCACCTAACCGAGTTGTGTTTTCGAATGTTTTTGTCAAATGACATTTATGAGCACATCGGGCTGACGATGGGATTCTATTGCCGAGATAAGTCAGTTGTAGTGCCACCCTACCAGGCAGTGGAGTGGCGTAGAAGGACAACAAATGACACGAATGAGGATGATACCGAGAAAGGATAATGTGTTATTTTGTTTCGAAAGGGGATTTTGTCACGTTTTTGCACGGCTCTGAGGTCCTTGGCATTTCGGACTGTTGCTGCTGTTAGTTTTCGAATGAAATTTCCTTAAATCATCTACAAGTGACATGGAAAATGGCAACATCTGTTTTGTAAATGGGTGAAAAACGTTTAATCTATTAAGGAAGCTGGTTGGTTTGGATTAAATTTGGTAGAGTGGAATGAACAAGTGCTGAAACGAGGCAATTGTTAAAAGTGCTCTGCGAGGAGAAGGTTATAATGGACTTTTTTTAAAGAAATTTCATTCGGTTTGTTTGTTTTGTTTGGGGATTTATGGGTTTGTCATGCAGTTTAGTTCTACAATTAGTACTTTAAAAGATAAAAACATACAGGTAAAAACAAACAGATAAAAACACTTGATTTACCAACTTTAAGATATTATCACTACAAAAACAAAAAACCTGAACCAGATCGAAGCAACCAACAAACTATTTTATTGTGCTCAACTAATGACTGCAACGAATCGCAATAAATTTTTTCACACAATTGTCACACTTCAGTGTGCCCTTCTCTTTGCCAGTAGATAGAAAAACCGTAGATGAGTGTACCTTATTTTTCACAAAAGTCTGTCATTATTGTTAAATTTATCGACAAAAGTGAATTGATGATGCGGAAAATTCGATTTGCGTTTAGAAATCAAATCATTTGGAATTTTTTTTCAGTTCGTTTTCGTTTTTATATGCATTGCATAGTCACTAGTTGACAAAGTGCATGTATGTATGTATGCACATGAGTGCACAGTCGGTGCTATTCTCATTATTATAAAAGCAATAGCCATCATGCGAGTTTTTGTATATATTCTAGTATAGATACATATGTAGGTATTTGTGTGTAGTCAGGTGTATGGATGACCACACTCGATTTGTATTTGATTTTTTTTTATTCAATGCTCTTGTACAGAAAAAAAATGCTGTGGCTGCGCAAGCAATAAAATTCTAGTGTCAGTACAGAACTCGCAGTGCAGAATACCAGAAAATAAAATTAATTCACGGTGGATGTTTATTGCCTGAACAAGATGCATATACAGGTGCAGTATGGGTAAGCACCAATAGTATGACAATTGAACTTAGAAGGAAAAAATATCGTTTTCTCATGTCAGTATATTTTTTGAACGGGCGTAAGCATTTTACATGAATATCAGCGGAAAAATATCTTCTCTCATTTTAAGCAAAAAAAAAACCCCTAGCGCATCAGAACCGCCAGAAACACTAATGTTCGAAGAACAGTAGAAGATTTGTGCATATTTTGAGTGTGTATTCTACCACTAGCTACTTAAGGACACCCTAAGTAATAATATACCCTAAGCCAATTTAATTTCGATGACTTCATCGAAAGTTACAGCGATAGAAAGGTGTTTGGGGTTGCCATCCAAAAAATGTCCAGACCTTAGAAAGTTTAAACATTGGTAGGGCTTACAGCGGTTGGACCGAATGTGACCTGAACTATAGCACGGACTAAGTTAATGTAGTCCTAAGGTGTTTACATCGACCTGACCTAAAATTTGGTCAGGTCAAATTTAGACCTTTTTTGTATACACATGACAGCCGTCATTTAGTTTAATTTTAGTTCATACACTGTAATTGAATATAATTGAAATGATTTTGAGTCAAACGAGAGGGTTGCGAGCTTAAATGCAACGTACCCATATTATTAATAGCCGCGCAAAAATCAAGGCTTAGGTCGGGTGTGTTTACAGCGATATAGTCCACGGCCTATTATAAGTCAGGCCGCTTGAAATCGTGTATTGACCTATTGCTTGGGTCGGGTACTGGGTGTTTACAGCAGGTGGACTAAATAATTTAGATGGAATTTGGGGTATACTCCGCGGACTATAGTCTGCTGTAAACGCTATCATTCTTTACTGATTATTTCACTCAGAAAAATGTCATTTAATAGAATTAAATTTAAATCAAAAGTTGAAATCACTTTGAAATAAAAAGCGAATCTTATTTGAATTCCACTTTATTATACAAATTTTCTTTTCAAATCAAAATTTTTCATCATTGAATTAAAAAGAAACGTATATGGCGCCAAATCATATTTGAAAACTTTTGAATCAAAAATGTTCAAATATGATTTGGCGCCATATACGTTTTCTTTTTAATTCAATGATGAAAAATTTTGATTTGGTAAGAAAATTTTTATAATAAAGTGGAATTCAAATAAGATTCGCTTTTTATTTCAAAGTGATTTCAACTTTTGATTTAAAGTGATTCTAAAAAAATGTTAGGTGGTGAAATTTTTCTGAGTGTAAATGCTTATGTTACAAAAACGCCTTGTGCTGGCAACTCTTTGTTGGCACCAAAGCCAAAAATATGTCACATTTACCTGACGTTGAAGTCAACCTACTCTGATCCGATGACTGCATTGAAAGTTATAGGGATACAAAGAAATTTAGGGCTACCACCCGTAAAAGTTTTCAAATTTTCTAAATCGTAATATTTGTTGTTAATTTTCACTACAAGATTACTACGATTTGAAAATTTTATGATAAAATCGCTTACCAAAGATATGCCGAAAAAAAGCCATGCATAGCTGGCAACTCTATCATTGTTTTTCCAACAAGATTTCCGTTGAGTATTGCCTACAATAAGTTCAATTCGCCATATGAATTTCGTTATGATTCCATGACTGCACTGGAAGCTGTAGGGCAAAGAACTTTTCAAAATCTAAGACACTAAAACTACCATAGCTGGCAGCTCCAGCCGAATTTTTCAACCAAAATTCTACCAAACATGACTCAGTGTAAGATTTAGCTACTGTGTGAATTTCGTCAAAATCTGGTGACTGAATCAGAATTTATAGGGCCAAAAGCAGTTATTTTTCTAAGTGATTTATCAAGATGGCACCACTGGTACAGAATTGCCCAAATTACGAAATCGCTTCTATCGGACCTGGTCTTACTTAAGGGCAATACATTCTGTAAAATTCAATGACATCCGATTATTGGGTCGTGAGCTCTCGTGAATAGAAGTTTTTGATGCTAAAAATATAAGTAAATTGTAAAATTTCAAATGTTTTACTTTGGCTGTGCAGACATAGCATAAGATTTATATATGAGTTGTTTTTTTCCCAAAAGCGACAATTTTTTAGGAGAGCCGATGATTTGAAGGTTTTAATATTCAGCGCCAAAAGCAATACGAATTGACAAATTAATAATATCATATTGGATTGAAAGTTTCATAATGATTTGATGGCTCTGTCAAAAGTTATCGCAATTTAAAAAAAATCAAATTTCGCCGACCGCTTTTCAGGCACCTAGCGCACACATGAGGCTAAAAAAATCCAAAAAATTATCCGATTCACATTTAAAACACGTCCGAAATTCATTTCGCTAACTTAATTTTTGCAAAAATTATTTGTGAACAGAATAAAAGGTATATTAAAAATATCACTAAAATGGCCGCCGACGCCAAAGAATTAAAGTCAATTGACATTTGGTGAGACCTGGACCTATTTTGTGTATACAGCACTGTACCCTGAAAGTTTCAGCTCAACCGGATGGCGCGTTCCCGCGAAATAGTCACTGAATTTTTTGTTGATATATATATCAACAAAAAATTATATATATATATATATATATATATACATATATATATATATATATATATATATATATATATATATATATATATATATATATATATATATATATATATATATATATATATATATATATATATATATATATATATATATATATATATGTATATATATTTATATATATGTATGGAAATATGAATATTTGGCCAAACCGATTTTAATAGTAATGTTCTTCAATATAAAATGAATTATGTAGATTCCATGGCTGCTTCTCCCAAGCAGATCCCAGGGAGCGCTCACTCTCGTGCTTTCATGTCCTTATTGAACTATGGAATGTGTATTTTGTGGACCGTTATGGATAGGATTTATACCTTAGTTGAAGTCACAGTGGAAAAGGATGACATAATTGACTTGGTTTGGTAAATTTTACCTGTTTCTTCCATTATTATTATATTTTGCGTATATTTTGATATTCGTCAAGCAACCTAATTAAATTTTTGCCTACTTAAATCCTCAGAGCTGGACATTAAATATCTTTTTGAGTTAGTAGGGGATAACGATAGCTTATACATAACTACCAATATATTCGCGCAACTTTGTTTTATTATTTTTCTTCTCAAATTCTCTTCTGTTAACTGTTGGCTCATGAACTTAGCCATCTGCTGCTGCAAGCTATCGATCTCTTTTCGAAGGGCCGGGTTTTTGCTATCCAATGTCACTCAATTATTCTGAATATCTTCAATAGAAATTAGCTCTGACAAATTATATAACCTTTTAGTTTAACGTGTAAGCTCTCTTTCTTTCTACCTTAAGGGTAAACACAAGTCCCATTTCCTGACAGCTGATAGGACTTTACTAAAGGTTCCAGCATTATATACGGCCATGAGCGAAGGCGTAGGGCCTTCTACACTGAAAAAACACATGGCGCCAGACGCCATAATTTATGGACTTCTGGCGCCATGTACATAGTCGATTTGGGGATTGTGATAAAATATAGCGCCACACGCCATATTACATGGCGAAAAGTACATAGGAGCAGACGCTATGCTTATAGCCCTCCACGCCATGTACTATAGTCCTCCACGCCATGTACTATGGTTTTCCACGCTATGCAGTATGGTCCTCCACGCCATGTATTATGGCCCCCCACGCCATCTAATACAGTCCTCCACGCCATGCACTTTATGCAAACTAAAGCACCGCAATAAAGGTCTAATAAAAAATTTAACTCTTAAAATATTTCCACGCATGCTTAACACCAGATATGTATACCTAAAAAAAAAAATTTTTTTTTACTTTTCTAGTTTTTAATTTTTTTTTTATTTTGCTTTTTCTTTTTTTTTCTTTTTCATAGTGCTTCCCAGAAAACTAGTTTGTTTGGATAAGGGACAGCAGAAAGTTTTACTTGCCAATGTCACGTGGTATTCTCAAGCGGTCCCCCATTTAAGTACTAACTGCGACCAACACTGCTTAGCTTCGGTGATCTGACGAGAATCGGTTATTCCAGTGTGGCATGGCCGTATATTCAAATATACTTCAAATAACGAACAATATCTAAATTCGCTCACCTATAAATGAAGCTATATTGCATGGCGCATGGTACTATGTAATATGGCGTGTGGGGCCATAATTTCTGCGCCATGTAATTATGGCGCTGGGAGCCATACTGCATGGCTCAGGGTACTATGTACATAGCGTGTGGAACCATAAATGCTGCGCCATGTTACATGAGCCCACGCGCTATGTAGATTCTGACATTATGGCGCTAGGAGCCATATTGCATGGCTCAGAGTACTATGTACATGGCGTATGGGGCCATAAATAATGCGCTATGTTACATGACTCTGGGCGCCATGTGGATTTTTTTCAGTGTTATGTCGACAGAATAACTGCCGGGATAATACTATCGGAGCCTGGTGATATAAATGGGCCGGAAGAATTCCATGTCTTCCCATCTTCAGAGAACACGCGAAATAGCAGGAGTCAACCTTATTATCCTGAGTGACTCCACCGATAAAGCTAGATATTTGTTTAAATGCCAGGAAAGTGAAAATTCAGCAAACCTCTTCGCGGCTCATAGCTGCTTTGAGTCTAGCTTTAGGTTTCTAGCGGAACCTTAGAAATTTTTGGAGGTAACTGGTTTTATTGTTACCTATAGTTTTTGCGCTCCAAGATTTCCTTGAAGCTCGTTTCGCCTTATCAACGATATTTTGAAACAGTATTGATTTAAATTTACACTGAAAAAATCCACATGGCACCCAGAGCCATGTAACATAGCGTATTATTTATGGCCCCATACGCCATGTACATAGTACCCTGAGCCATGCAGTATGGCTCCCAGCACCATAATTACATGGCGCAGAAATTATGGCCCCACACGCCATATTGTATAGTACCATTCGCCATGCAATATTGCTTCATTTGTAGGTGAGTGAATTTAGATATTGTTCGTTATTTGAAGTATATTTGAATATACGGCCATACCACACTGGGATAACCGATTCTCGTCAGATCACCGAAGTTAAGCAGTGTTGGTCGCAGTTAGTACTTAGACGGGGGACCGCTTGAAAATACCATGTGACGTTGGCACGTAAAACTTTGTGCTGTCCCTTATCCAAACAAACTAGTTGTCTGGGAAGCACTATGAAAAAGAAAAATAATTAAAAAAAAATTAAAAACAAGGAAATTACAATTTTTTTTTTTTTAGGTATACATATCTGGTGTTAAGCATGCGTGCAAATATTTTAAGAGTTACATTTTTTATTAGACCTTTATTGCGGTGCTTTAGTTTGCATAAAGTGCATAGCGTGGAGGACTATAGTAGATGACGTGGGGGGCCATAATACATGGCGTGGAGGACCATAGTGCATAGCGTGGAAAACCATAGTACATGGCGTGGAGGGCTATAAGCATAGCTTCTGCTCCTATGTACTTTTCACCATGTAATATGGCGTGTGGCGCTATATTTTATCACAATCCCCAAATCGACTATGTACATGGCGCCAGAAGTCCATAAATTATGGCGTCTGGCGCCATGTGTTTTTTCAGTGTATAGTAGGACCAATCGTTGATCTTTTTGGCAAGATTAACCCCTTTTCTGCATTGACTTCAAAGAGCCGTCATTTCATTGCTTCACCACATTTTACAACTTTAATTAATATCCAGTAATCGAGTGAGCAGAAACTCAATTTTTATCACACTACTTCCCTGTGGTTTGATGAGTCAACTGTTCATTAAATACCAGAGAATTTGAAAGAAAATTCACCTCATCGTCAAAATTCAAGTTGTGAGAAATGCATCGAAAGTGCATCAAATTGAAAAACCCCTCCATTGATTTATATGTCAACACTCTGCAATCACCAAAATCAAGCTCAAAATCACTATCCCCGCACCGGCCCTATCAGTTCTCCTTATTTCCTTTGTTAACGTCATAAATTAAACCATCTGTTGATCTATAGATATTTTAAGCTCTTGGCTATAGATTTTTTTTTTAACTAACACACTCCCATCCAGAAGTTGCCTTTTCTTATGAAAGAAAATCTTCCATTAGTAGGGGTAATGAAGATTCGACAAGTTTGTAGGATGAAAAGTCAAAAGGTTCAATGAATTAAATCACCGCAAGGTAATAGTATTACAACCATTTACACCTTCTTACGTCGAATGTATGACGTACTCAAAACAAAATCCTACATCATTAAAATTCTAAAATAAAACATCAGACACATTTTTACGAACACACATCCATTAACTCGCCAGAAAGTCCATCCAAATTTACGATTTCATTCATTTTCACGCTTTTCCGATCAAAATAAACCACCAAAAAACAAACCTCTACTACCTCTACTACTGCCTAACTAAAATCAAGGTTTCAACGAACTATTAGCTATCTTTCACGTAACTCCCACAGGGAGCATATAAATACACTTTGTAATTAGATAATAGACGTAGATATGAACGTAGGGAAAAGATGACCACTTACTAAACGTTAAAACGTGTTTTTATTTAGTATTTCGAATGAAATATGCAAAAGTATTAAAAGCCTTTGTGAGGTCGTGGTCGTTGGTTGTTGGAAGTTAATGACGATTAGACACGCAAAGGTATTGTGGTTTGGTTGCAAACGGAAAAGGAATATTCATCTGACCGGATGAGTATCTTTTGGTCGTGGTCGAGTACTGATGGGCTTAATTTCGAAAAGGATTGTCAGCGGGACGGAGAAAGGGTTTAAGAATTGATGATGAGTCATTTCGCAAGGGTATTTTTTCAAAGGCCGAGATAGAAGTTGTTAGTATCTTAACAAAGTAGCTAAATGTGATCAAATAATTGCACTGCATAATGCACGCATAAACAAATGAATACATGTTCACTTTTATGATTATTATGATGATAAATAGATGATGATGATAAATAGATTATAAGTTAATTGATATTTTCAATCAAATAAATTGTATCGATACTAATTAAGTTCAACCCTGCATATGTTATTTCCATAAATTTATAAATTGATGATGATTGATAAAATTGATGAGTAAGTTTATTCACACTAGCAGAAGTAAAATTGAAAATATGCATATTACAGAATCAGCAATTTGAGGTGAATACACTTGCTTGTACTTTGGTCTATGCAGAAAACAATAATTGTATTTTTAAACATGTACTTTTACCGACTAAGCAATAATTACTGATCGAAATTTAGTACTTAAGCAATGACCAGCTTTGGTTCACTCTCTTTCAATCAATAAACGGCGATTATTCAGGTAATCTGTTGTTTTATTGATGTTACTATAATTTTAGGATTATAGTAATTTACGTCAATTAATTTTAGGATTAATTGAACATTTGGTCCTTCGAACCGGATCGTCGATCCTCATAGTCATCAACGACATCAGACATTTTCATCAGAGAAGTCATCAGTTGCAGTCATCAGCGACATCAGACATTTTCATCAGAAGAGTCATCAGCTGCAGTTATCAGCGACATCAGGCATTTTTCATCAGAAAGGTGATCAGCTACATCAAGTATTTTCATCAGAGAAGTCATCAGCTGCAGTTATCAGTGACATCAGGCATTTTCATCAGAAAATTCATCATCTTCAGTCATCAGCGACATCAATCATTTTCATCATATCAGGAGTTGTAAGGAAGATTTAATATTAATCATGGCACCCAGCGCATCAATCGAATTACAACGGTTCAATTTGGAGGAGATTAGACGACTCATCAACAATTTCAAGAAGGATAGCTCAAAGCGATACTCGAAAGCATACTTCGAACTAAAAATTGGAGCACTCAGAGAGAAATGGATGGCTTGTGAACAGCTTCACTTTCCCATAAAGACGGGTCTTTCACATGAGGCAAGCTTGCAAAGTGATTACATCAAAGAATTTGAAGCGGCAGAAGCTCTATACGAAGAATATATGGTGCTATTCAATACACGGCTCGCGGAATACAATGCACAAGAAGCTCACGTACCTCCACAAGCTGACATCCACACTTCCCAGGCACAGAGTGACCATTTGGAACGCATTAAAATTCCCAAGTTCAATGGAACTTACTCGGATTGGACTGCCTTTCATGACTTGTTTAAGAACATGATACATGATAATCAACGTTTAAGCGCAGTGCATAAAATGCAATATTTGCGTTCATCAGTTGTTGGCGAAGCCGAGCAGCTTATAAAACATTTAAGCATTACTGCGGATAATTATGCTTCGGCATGGAAACTGATGTGTGATCGCTACGACAATAAGCGCGTGATTGCCAATGCGTTTATGAAGCTTTTGTGGGAAATAAAGCCGAGCGTACCCAATAATGCTGGAAGTATAAAAACCATGCTAAATATTTCAAACGAGGTGCTTAATAGCTTGGTCAATTTAACCAAAGATCCTTTGGATGTTATATTGGTGTATTTGTTGCAGCAAAAACTAGATTGCGAAACCTCGTTAGAGTGGCAGAAATTCATTGGAGGCTCAAATACAATACCAACCATTGGAAATTTTCTAGAATTTTTAGCTGAACGCCTAATAATTTTAGAGGCCACGAAAGCATCTGACAAGCATGTAAAATATGTGATACATAATACTCACGTGAACAAAGCGGATTTGTGTAAGGTGTGCAACAATAATCATAAGGTGTTTCAGTGCACGCAGTTTACAAGTGCTAAGGTAACCGATCGGAGAGATTTGGTAAGGAAGCATAAGCTGTGTTTTAATTGTTTGAGTACAAGGCACACCGCAATCGATTGTACATCTTCCAAACGCTGCAGAATTTGCAATGGTAAACATAATAGTTTACTACACATAAATGTTGATCATGAAGCAATAGATAAGGCACATAATCAGGCTCAATCATTGAATGCTGTCAATAATCAAGAACAGTCAGCAGTTCTGGTCTTATTAGCCACCGCGATGATTCCTGTACGAAACGCATCCGGCAAGTTCATACCGTTAAGAGCGTTGATTGATCAAGGCTCCCAGAGATCTTTCATTACGGAATCAGCTGTTCAACAGCTAGGCATCAAGCGCAAAAACGCAAATTTTTTGATCGGTGGCATTAGCGGTGTGCAATCAGCTACTCGAGGCATGGTGAATGTGCAATGCAAACAAAAGACGTCCCTTGACGTAATTCAGTTTAATGTGTTAATTCTCAACAAAATCACAGGTGAACTACCTCAACGTTATGTTAATCAATCTCCAAAAATTTCATCTAAGGAGCTTGCTGATAAAACGTATTACAAGCCCGGAAAAATTGACATGCTACTGGGCTCAGACATATACGGACAGTTAGTGCTTCCTGAGATGGAATTAATGCACGACAACTTGATTGTGCAGAACACAAAGTTCGGTTGGATTATATCAGGCCCTGTCATGAGTGAAACAGCTACTGAGACAGAAGTCAGCATGGTAAGTCTCCAAGATCTAGATAATAGCTTAAAGAAATTTTGGGAAATTGAAGAGAGTTCAACTCAGCTGCATTTAACACCAGAGCAACAAGAGTGTGAAACTCATTACATGCAGACAACACGGAGAAACATCGATGATGGCAGATATATCGTTCGCCTACCATTTAAACCCGATTGCAATGCAGCCAAGAAGCTTGCACCATCACTGACAGATGCACTGTATAGATGGCAACATATCGAGAAAAGGCTAGAACAAAATGACCAGCTGAAGGTGCAATATCACGCCTTTCTGGAAGAATATTTGAAACTTGGGCATATGGAAGAAATTCCTATTAATGAGATCCAGGGGTGCTCTTCTTATTACATACCCCATCATGCTGTTATCAAGGAGAGCAGCACCACGACTAAGGTCAGGGTTGTGTTTGATGCGTCACATCGAACTTCGTCTGGGTTTTCACTTAATGATTGCCTCATGGTTGGGCCAACAATTCAAGCCAATATCGTGAATATATTATTAAGATGGCGATTGCATAGAGTAGCATTAACCGGCGACATTGAGAAGATGTACAGACAGATATTGGTTGATTGTAAAGACCGAGATTATCTTAGAATCGTTTGGAGACCGAAAGCGCCAGGACCAATAAAACATTACCGATTAAAAACCATTACATATGGGACAGCTTGCGCACCTTATCAAGCAATCAAGACATTACAACGTCTAGCATTGGATGAACAATTCAATCACCCAAAGGCAACGTCCGTCGTGTTGAATGATTTTTATGTCGATGATCTACTTACGGGATCAGACACTATCGATCAGGCAACTGCATTGCAACGTAACTTAACGAGGTTACTAGAGTCTGGTGGCTTTAAGATACGAAAATGGTCTTCAAATTACGCAGAAGTTCTGAAAACAATTTTGCCAGAAGATCGTGCTATGCCAGGTCCAATTGAGCTGAATATGGAAAACACAGTAAAAACGTTAGGAGTGCTGTGGAATCCCCAGCTAGATGTCTTTACTTTCAAAGTATCATTGCCAATACTTGGTGAACAAAAGGTGACTAAGAGGCTAGTGGCATCTAGCATTGCAAAACTGTTCGACCCATTGGGTTGGCTTCAGCCATCAATTATCATAGGCAAAATTTTACTGCAAAAATTGTGGCTGTTAAAGATTAATTGGGATGACCCGCTTTCACAAGAAACTATTAGTGTTTGGAAAGATTTCATGATTGATTGTCAAAGCTTTGAAAATATACACATACCTCGATTCCTAGGAACATCAAAATCATCAAAAATAGAGCTTCATGGATTCTGTGATGCTTCCATGGACGCCTTTTCTGCAGTTGTTTACTTGAAGACAATCGATTTACACAATAATGTACACGTTCATTTGCTGACATCTAAGGCAAAGGTCTGCCCACTAAAAGTACAAAGTATTCCAAGACTAGAACTGTGCGGAGCAGTATTATTGTGCAAACTTATGAAACAAGTCAAGGAATCATTAGATATTCCTCAAGACGTAAAAACATTGTATTGGACGGATTCCACAATAGTATTATCGTGGTTATCTGATCATCCGTCAAAATGGAAGACCTACGTCGCAAACAGAGTCAGCGAAATCCACTCTTACAGTGAGTCATATCAATGGAAGCACGTCGCCACGGAACACAATCCGGCCGATCTTGCTTCACGTGGAATTCCACCATCAAAATTAGTCGCACATGAATTATGGTGGACAGGACCACCATGGCTAAAGACAACGACCTTGAGCTACAAGTCAGAAGTGGAAAACACCATGGACGAGCGGGAGCTTGCAGAAAATAGGAAGATTCAGGTCAACATCGTAGCGGATCCATCAATGTCCCTGTTATCAAGATACTCAGACTACAATAAACTACTACGTGTCGTCGCCTATTGCCTACGTTTTAAATATCGAAGCAAGAACCCAGAGTTTGTTTCATCGGAGGAATTGTTACGAGCCAGGGGAGTCTGCGTTCGAATGTCGCAACAAGCTTATTATGCAGATGAGCTCAAAAAATTAAAAGAAGGTAAAGTTATTTCAACATCTTCGAAAATATTAGCCTTAAGCCCATATCTGGATTCATATGGAATAATGAGGACATATGGCAGACTTAACAATGCTGAAATAAACGATTCATCGAAGAATCAGATTATAATTAGTCCTAACTGCAAACTAGCAGAACTGATAGTAAGAGCATTTCATTATAAGACATTGCACGGAAGTAACATAGTTATGACTGCAGCAATACGTACGGAGTTTTGGATCCCACAGTGTCAAAAATTGGTCAAGACATGCATACATAAATGCATTAAATGCTTTAAAATGAATGCCCAAGCACAAAAGCAGTTCATGGGGAACTTGCCAAAGGTGAGAGTAACACCAGCCAAAGCGTTTAGTAATTGTGGTTTAGATTTCGCAGGACCTATCAGTGTAAAGTGGTCTTCAGGCAGGGGAGCCAAAACTGCTAAATCGTATATTGCAGTATTCGTTTGCTTATCTACAAAGGCGATGCACTTGGAAGTTGTGAGCGATTTGACGTCAAAGGCTTGCATCGCAGCAATAAAGCGTTTTGTAGCACGACGAGGTTTGTGTAAAAATATATATAGCGACTGTGGAACGAATTTTGTCGGTGCAAATAAGGAACTAAAACATCAATTCGAGCTAGCGCGGCAGCAAACGCAGAGTCATCTAGCCGGCGAGCAAATCAACTGGCATTTTAACCCTCCCAGTAGTCCCCATTTTGGAGGACTTTGGGAAGCGGGGGTGAAAAGCATCAAAGTACATCTCATCAAAACCATCGGCACAACACTACTTAACATGGAAGAGTTATACACAGTTCTAACGCAAGTAGAAGCTGTCTTGAATAGTCGTCCATTGACTCCAATCAGCAACGATATTAATGACGAGGAAGCTTTAACACCAGGACATTTCCTGATTGGGCAACCACTAATCGCTGTGCCTCAAGGAGCACTATCCGAAAAACTCACGTTAAGTGAAAGATGGCAATTAACAACAAAGATGGTTGAACATTTTTGGCACAGATGGACTAGTCAATATTTATCCCGTCTTCAACAGAGACCAAAATGGTTAAAGCCAGAAACGAATTTGCAACCAGGACAGCTAGTGTTAATAAAAGGAGAAAATTACCCTCCCATGAAGTGGCCATTAGCGCGTATTTTGGAAATTCATCCAGGGAACGATGGGATGGTCCGAGTTGTGACCATAAAGTTACGAGGACATACTACGAAACGTGCAGTAACTAAACTATGCCCATTGCCTGTTCCATTGCCAGACGTGGAAACAATGCCATCTCAAAGGGAGCAATCAAGATTAAAGGCACAACGTGAAACAGCTAAACATGAAGAAGAGCAAGCTTCAAATTTAACAATGGCTGTAAAAGCACTTGCAGTTGAAAGTGATAGAAGCCAGGAGAAAGGAAAGCAGAACAAAAGAATTAAAACCTGCTGATAGGCCCCCAAGATGTTTGTGATTATAATCAGCAATCAACATGGAGTATCGTCATCATCATCAAGTCAACTCCAATTCATTTATTGTACTAGTATCGGTAACATTAGAGTAATAATTGCTAGGATTTGTTCAAATATTAGAATAGTGGAAACAAGATTGTGCTGATTTATTACCCGATCGCACGAGCTGGCTGATTTTGTTATTGTTTATCTTTTAGCTATCATAATTTAAGCCGCAGTTATTTTCGCCAAACATTGTTAAGAACTAGGTTCTTGGCGGGCGGTATGTTAGTATCTTAACAAAGTAGCTAAATGTGATCAAATAATTGCACTGCATAATGCACGCATAAACAAATGAATACATGTTCACTTTTATGATTATTATGATGATAAATAGATGATGATGATAAATAGATTATAAGTTAATTGATATTTTCAATCAAATAAATTGTATCGATACTAATTAAGTTCAACCCTGCATATGTTATTTCCATAAATTTATAAATTGATGATGATTGATAAAATTGATGAGTAAGTTTATTCACACTAGCAGAAGTAAAATTGAAAATATGCATATTACAGAATCAGCAATTTGAGGTGAATACACTTGCTTGTACTTTGGTCTATGCAGAAAACAATAATTGTATTTTTAAACATGTACTTTTACCGACTAAGCAATAATTACTGATCGAAATTTAGTACTTAAGCAATGACCAGCTTTGGTTCACTCTCTTTCAATCAATAAACGGCGATTATTCAGGTAATCTGTTGTTTTATTGATGTTACTATAATTTTAGGATTATAGTAATTTACGTCAATTAATTTTAGGATTAATTGAACAGAAGTTTTTATGATTTCAAGTTTGTTTCCCATTATTGAAGATCTCTTTTGGTTGGAGGTTTATCAAAGTTTATTCTTTTTGATGATTTAGGCCGTTTTTATCGATTTCGCTCTAGAATTCATTGAGATATTCATTTGTTTGTATTATCCAAAGTCACAAATGTTGAAATTCAACACAATTTTACTAACGATCAAACAACTTCAACATCCTTTCTATTGTTCCTAGCATGTCCTTTAAATAAATCCTTTTCATTCTACAAACACACCATATGCACAAGACTGATGAAAAAAACTAACACTCGACTCTCGAACAATACCGACGCATGCACTTGTTACCTTACTGCAAACACTGCACGACGACAGGACCAACAAGGACAACGGGTGCGGTGCGCATATCCATTCTTCAAGTGCACTAATTTGTTTGTTGTTCCAGTCGAATACCCTAAACAGAGCGTTGACAATAGAATCGACGACACCACTCAGATCCGGGCGACACTCAATGCATCCGCATGGAGTCGAGTCATCGTAGTGCCACCCTCACAGCTACTCCACCCAAAGATACATCTAGAACTCAAAACCAACGAGAACCGTTCTTTTAAGAACCCTCGAAGACTTCATTGTTGTCCTTCTCCGCGTGACTGATCTCGTTCTCGTCCAGTTTGCTTGCTCCGGTGGAAATCAATTCAATAATCTAAAGTGGGATATCGTATCCTGATAAATATGTTTCCGAAATTATTCGCTTAAAGAGATGACATCGAAAGGGATTTTCGGGCTTTTTTGTCGTTCTGCTAACAGATTTTCAGTACGATGTTGATGGAAGCAGGACCGGAGCACTTGACGATTGTCTCGGTCAGGGTATTTAGACTTAATGCATCCCTTCAATTTGAGGGTGACATTAACGCATTCGACACGCATACTTAAAACGGCAATGAAAGCATTTAGTCGGATTTGGTTATGAATTACTGGTTTTTATAGGGAAGAGTTTTGGCGAAAATGAGAGCTAATGCGAATGGAAAGTTGAAATGGATGAATGGGAAATGTGTTTGGGTATTAAAGGATTTAAGAATGACTATTCAGCCGTATTTATTCGATATTGTTGAATTGATTTTGGGGCATGTGTGTATTTTCTAGAATTTATTTACCAGACACCCAGAATTTTGATAAATAAAACGTTAAAGAAATTTTTTGCGTGACACTTATGACATTTCAGTGTAGTGACATGCTTTTTTTTAGAAAATATATAAAATGAAAATACCTACTTATTCAGTTTTGCTCTAAATTCCAGTCCCAAAAACAATCAAATAGACAAGAATCAAAAAATAAATAGAACCACAAATGAAAAATGAACATAATAAAAATCACTCAGTTATGTACAACTGGGTCATCCTAGCAATTTAACTCAAACGGAACGAATGTCTCACTGTCTGACTGACTGACTGCTTGCTTGCTTGACTGATTCATTCATTTGTTGGCTCTGCACATTCGTCTAGACACAATAGTTCGTTCTGTTCCGTTCTACAATTGTCTGAGCTCAATTGTTGTGATAGATTACGTTAATCCAAATCCAAGTCGAGACAAAAAAATTGTATAGATACATACATAGAATCCATGCAACGTGTGTGTAGTAGTCCCTTCCGAGTAAAATGGTTAAAAATCCAAAGTTTAAATAAAATAAGTTGTCCACAGTAAAGCAATTCTACGCAACTACTAATTTCAATTTAAACGTATAAGCCCATACGTTAATCTCTAAGTCACCGTTATTGATCCGTTCGCACCACATTCAAATAGGTGTAATCGATATGGGTCGCGACTTTATGACTTTTCGTCGCGAATTCACTTAGGCGTGTTAAATCGTTAAGACTGAACAATGAAGACGAAGCCTCGTGCCATCGCAAAACTTACTTCCCTCGCTCGGATAATCCAAATGCTTAGCTGCATTAAGCCGAAGACAAGAAGACCCTGGACTTGCTGGCATTCTACATTCCCTATACTGTGGCTATGACAATATTTTGACTCAATGGCCTCCAACGTAGTAATTTCATCGTTGCATTAACTCGGTGTGGTGTCGGTCGTCTAATTAAACATGTCGTTTCATGAAAAATTCACCTGCAATCGACTTACTTACGTTTATTAGGGATCTGGGTGAATGAAAAGGACATGACACCGACGACATTATGTTAAATACTTCCTTCCGATGGATTTCCTGTTATGAGCTGCTGGGATTATGTTTGTTGGGCAAAATGTCCTTGAGTGTAGTCTTGGCAGGGGGTAGTGGCTATCAGAATGGAATTAAGGGTAGCTGTGTGAGTTAGTTTTTTTTTGACAATTTCGACGGTAAGAGTTGGCTGGAATAATTTGAGAAACGTATATTTTTGTTGTCCGTCTGATGGACCCGTTTTAGTTACACTCTATAATGACCAAACAAATTTATATTCGATACATTTTACAAACTTTTTCAAGTCATAAGTTATGAAAACCAAATTACCACAACTCCAGTATATAAAACTTAAAATTTTCTTTCCATTACCAAAGAAATTATAGAAGCAAAATCCAAACAACCAGCCTTAAACTTTGTCCTACCTGCATCGAATCTGGCAGAAGCATCTTCCACCCTAATGATTGTGTCTAATCCACGTCCTTCTTCGTTATAAGGTTATCTATCCTACATTACGTGAAAGTCCTTGTCTTGCCATCGGGGCTATCTTGCCTAAGTCGAATTTATGACTGCTTTTTAACAGAATATGCGACCGAATTGGAGGATAATGAAATGAAGATGGTCGTAATGTGACACCTGGAACAAACTAGACGGAAAGGTGAAAACCAAATGAAACAAAGTTGATACTTGGCACGAAGCCTCGAAGATATGCAAGCACTCAATGGTGAAATGCGGTGATATATTCTATGTTGAGTTTGATTGGCCTCGATTAAAGTTGTCAAAAGTGATTTTGGCTGTAACTTAGATAAAGAAATATATGCGGTAGAATTGGTTTTTTCTCAAAATATTTATTTCGTTTACCGTAAATGGATTTATTATAATTTTTTGAATTAAATATTAAATCCGATTCGCTGGACGATATCTTACAAGAATCTAACAAACAGTAATCGCTAAAGATTTAAATGTTTTTCATTTTTTTCAATCTCAAAACTCGTAAAAAACTGAGTCTAGTAATATGCTTTACAAGGAAAGAACTAAGTTAATAGTATGAAAACGACTGCAAAAGATTACTCTTTTTAAGAAAAAAAAAATGAATTTGTATGTCCATTCAGTTTATTCACTTACAGTCCCATCGAATGCTTGGCTTGACCAATGTTTGAACGTGAAATCGTATTTAAGTTATACTCGCCAGATTGCTCGGCGAAGCATTCGGTGAAACTTCCAAAGAAACTTTCTTGCTATATGAGGCCGTCTACATACTCGCTGTTTCCAAAAAACTGCTTACCAGGCATGCTCGAATTTGCAGTCATTTGAATTATAAAATTCAAAATGGAGCCAATAGAGTGTGCCGCACTAATGTCTATCTTTCTGTCACAAGCGATTTTAAATTAATGCAAGAAAAAAATGTGTTGCAAAGTCGCGCTTTACACCTCTGTTATCCTTTGGCAAAGTGGCAGCACATAATCCCTCATTAGGTGAGTCGGTTGGAACACTTACTACAAGCAGTGTGGCCAGATTGATCTATTTCCCGCCAATTAGGCTATCGAAAATTTGAATTCGCGGGACGTTTTTTGATTTCGCGAGTTGGCGGCTTTTGGGTATATATTTTTGTATATTTGGGCTATACAGTAAAACCCACACTGAAAAAACACATACCGCCAGATGCCATATTTTATAGACTTCTGGCGACATGTACATAGTCGATTAGGGGATTGTGATAAAATATAGCACCACACGCCATAGTATATGGCGAAAAGTACATAGGAGCAGACGCTATGCTTATAGCCCTCTACGCCATGTACTATAGTCCTCCACGTCATTTACTATAGTCCTACACGGCGTGGAGAACTATACACTCACAAAATTTTCACCACTTAAAATTTAATAGAATCAAATTTACATCAAAAATTGAAAAACTTTTAAATAAAAAACGAATCTTATTCGAGTTAAATAAGCCCCACATTCAATAAAAATGATTCCACCTCATTGTAAAAATGTTGTTTTCATATCATGATTTTCATCATTGAATGTAAAACAAAACATTTTGTGCTAAACAAGACACACTTTGATACAGCGTTATTGAAATGAAGGCAGATTATTTGAATTAATAAGAAACGTATATGACGCCAAATCATATTTGAAAATATTTGATTCATATCTATTTTTTTTTATTTATACAACGATTTTTCTCTGAGTGTAGTACATGGCATGGAGGACTATAGTACATGGAGGGCACTTAATAAACCCGCCCCGCCAAACTTGAGTAACTCAGCTGGTATCTCGTCAGCGCCCAGCACTTTGTTCCTTTTCAGTGAACGCAAGGCGAGATAAACTTCTTCTACTATCGTGGATTGTGTGGATTGGGGTTGACCAATGGTATCATCATCAAGCTCTTTGAAGTACGACGCCCATTGTTTGCTAATACTTTCGGTGTCGCTGATAATACTTCCATCTTTGTTCTTACAGAGGCTAGTCCTGGGTTGGTAGCCATTTTTGATAGTGTTAACTAGTCTGTACGCTTGTCTGGTGTTCTTACTAACTAGGTTTGCATTAATGTTCAGCATCTGCTCGTCAAAGCATTTCCGTTTCTTACGCCTAATTATTCTATTGGATATTGGCCGAAGCTCGTCATATTTTTCCTTTTTGGCTCTGGTTGCACGTTGGATCCATTTTCTGTTGGCCTCGTCAAATGAGTTTCTGCATTCTTCGTCAAACCATTCATTTTGCGCTCGTCGGGCTTTGTATCCCACAAAGTTTTCTGCCACATTCTTGATTGTATTTTTGAGCTCTTCCCAGAACTCGTGAACACCTACGTTGCTGGAGTCGCGCAGCATTGGTGAAGTTCTTTCCTCAAGCGCGGTCGTATATGCCTGAGCAGTATAATCGTTCATCAAATTCTCAACCGCGAAGATTTTGGGAGGGCTAAATCTCGATTGGTGTACTGAGGAAATTCTGCACAGGTATGAAATGATCGGAGTCACAGTTAGCTCCGCGGTACGACCGAACATCCATCACGCTTGACACCCATCTCTTGCTAAAAAGGACGTGGTCAATTTGATTAACGGTATGTGCTTCTGGAGAATTCCAGGTCTGCTTGTGAATGCGACGGTGTGGAAAGCAAGTTGAGCCTACAACAAGGTTCCTGCTGCAAGCGAAGTCAATTAGACGATGGCCATTATCGTTGCATTCTTCGTGGAGGCTGTGTCCTCCAGTGGTCCCCCGATGCCAACTTTCATTCCCGACTTTTGCATTGAAATCTCCCAGCAGCATTTTTACATCATTTGATAGAAATGAGTCGAAAGAGTTTCAAGGCAGGCATAGAACTCGTCTTTTACAGAGTCTTCTTTTACTTCAGTGGGAGCGTGCAAATTGATGAGCCAGATGTTGATGCGAATCGCATACAGTCTTTCGTTTACGGGTTTGAAGTGGGTAACGCGTGACTTAAGCTGATTATTCACTATGAATATTACTCCCTACTCCTTGTGGCCCGATGGTTTGCCGCTTGTAAAAATTGTGTGCGATTTCTTGTCGTTGAACTCGCACCTAACCAATTTGTTTCCTGGACTGCAGTAATGCTCAGTTTGTACTGTTCGACCTGATGAACGACGGCCTTTTTGGCTCCCGGTTTGTTCAGGGAGCGTACATTCCAAGTTCCGAGAGAAAAATTCGTTATGCATTTGCGTGGTCGTCGTTGTTGATCCGTCCAATCCGAGGCTTTTGTTCCAGTTTTCTTGACAAAGGAAGTTTTTACAAGGATGAGTTGTCGGCACATCGCTCAACCATTTCCATGCGGGGCCTCGGTGATAGTTGCTTCAGGAGACTTGCCTCGTGCCAAAATTCACACAATTTTGTTGCAGGTCTGACAACGCAGCCAATCCTCCGTAATGGCCTGAGACGCTTGGGTGTAATTCAGCCATCAGTCTGCAACTATGCAAGTTTTACTGAGGATAGAGTTACCTCGTTGCCTCAAAATCTCCTCTTTTCTTCGGGTTTGGGACTGGCATATCACAAGTTAGACTTTCGATCAAGTGAAATAAAAACACATAACAGATCGCAAACAACAAAATGTCAAAAGTCCCCGTCGATCCGAGTGCTGCGATACTTTTTATACGGGGTCAAAGAACACCAAAAGTGACCTGTCCTTAATATCTCAGTAACGGTCACGTGTTCAGAAAAATAATGGATTACAAATTTGTAGCTTAAAAAATTTCCAACAAAAAAGATCCTAATACTTTTTGTTCTAACCATAACCGTTTTTGAGATATATTGATCTAAACATTTGTTACTAACAGCATCCTCTTTCTCAACAGCATGTTAATATTATTCGATTTTGATTACCACTTGGAATGTTTGTGAGTTTGTTTCTCTATGTTTAAGAGGCCCATAAAAAAACATGTTAACATTTATAGCCCTTAGATCAGGGGATTATACCAAATATAAAACTAAATTACCGCACATTTATGATTAACCTTATATTGTGTGCTTTGGAAAATACTGAGCGTACTTCAGACCCAACAAAATTAGAAGCTGGTTACGACCTGTTTGGAATAAAGTGTCTCCACTTACAATTACAAAAGTATTTTTGGAAATGTGCGTTGCCGCGAAATCTGAGGGTCAGAAGCGGAATCATCATGAAAATTCAAACTCAAAGTGATTAGAACTCAAATGTTCCAGCAGACATTCAAAACTTGGCAGGAGTCGATAAATTTACGACCACAAACGAGTCTCTCCCGGAAGATTGGGAAGATGTATTTTTGAAGGATTTTCAACCGACGAAGCCATTTGTTAATTCCGATAGTGAATTCAAACCGTAGTATTCCGAAACAGAAAATGAAGTTCGTCAGCAGAATACTGATTCCATAATCACCATAATCAATCAAATAGGGAACATCAAAGCTTAGGGTCCCTAAAGGAACATTTCTAAAGTTTGGCAAACACTAAATGATTGCGCAGTTCTAGTAGAGCAGGTATACACTTTCCTACTTCAGTTCGAAGTATTAACGTTCCATTCTTTCACACACATTTCACTAAAGACTCCTCAACTGCACTCTGCAGAAACTACTTACTAAAACGGCCCAAAGACACGGAGATCTAGTCGTCGACTGGATCTCAATTGATTTGCCACAGACACAGAGAATGTAATCGCAACTTGAATTACAATCTCATTCGAACGTTGTTTTCGTGGAGGCAACACACGCTTTGGAATGGGTGTTTTCAGGTCATTTTCGTTGTAAGAAAACGGAGGACATACATTGTAAGCATTGTTAGCAAATGATGTTTTACGTAAAGTAATTTCGAACAGGTACATATACTCGGATATATGAGGTATTTGTACTTTCTGCTTCAGGCATCTGTAACCTAGTCATAGATCCCTCTAAATAATTTTTAATTGGCGGTCATCATAACCAGGCATTGATTGTTCGTATTAGGGGTGTCGGAACTGATTTTCGAAGAAAATTATAAATTTGTATGTATCATGAGCTGGCAGCACTTGTGCCTTAATAGGATTTAAAATTATGTTTCACGTAAAGTTATTTTGAACAGGTATGTACGGGTATCTAGGTATTCGTACTTTCTGGTTCAGCCACATGTAGCCCTCTAAATACTTTATTATTGAATTTTAATTGGCGGTCATCATAGGCAAGCAGCACTGAAAATGAACTAAATATCCGTTGCTGCCAAATGTTTAAAGATATTATTGTTCCACATCTATCCTTTTCGTTCCTAAATATTTCCTGAAATAATAAAACATTAACGGTATGTAGTATGCTAACTGACTCTTGTTGAGCGTACTCATACACAATTCAGTCCGTTAAACCAATGATTTCAAATTATGTTACCATTACGTTACACTAAATTCAAATGAGATCTCCATTCTAGTCTCAAAATCGCCACAGACACAGCAACGTGTTCGTCGACCAGTAGCTCCGCCTACCAAATATCAAAAAATTTTGATATTTACTGCAACCGTTGCAGAGACTAAAAATGCAACCTGAGACTAGCCCACAGACAGAGATTTTCGTTGCAGATATCGCATATTGCAGATCTAGTTGTCGACGAGATCTCTCGTCTATGGGCCGTTTTAATCTGTAAAGCTCCGCATTATCAATTTGCGTGATATCATTGAATAAAGATTTGTCTCTAGACTCTCTACTCAATTTACAGAAACGGGTCACAGATTCACAGATTCGAAGAGATTGTATTTGCTCTTTCCACGAAAAGAACACTTGCCTAAAATTGCTCTGGTTTTGTAAAGTGCTGCCTGATGTGCTTCAAAACTTCAAATAGAAGAGGTTTTTTCTTGAGATGCAGCCCATATTTTGTGGAAAAAATTGCACGACATATGGAAGATGTTTAACAATAAATATTACGTCATTTTCATCCAGATCTGCTGTGGTTTATGGAACAATGCTCTAGAGCAATTATAATGGTTTTTTTTGGTCTTAAACAAATTTACTACACATTGAATGGTCAAGAGTGGTCTACCAGCGGGCCTTGATATGTCTGCGTTACTGTCACTTTTTCTTTCAGCTTTACAAATAAGCATTTCACGTTAACATAAACTTTATGGTGTGGTCCATCCACTTGTGAAGTGTAATGTCTTCAAGTGTATCGAGTTGTCCCTAGTTCGAATTTAGGTTCGGACGAGAGACCGCGCACCGACCTTTGAGTCTACCTAGGTCTGAATGGTACCTGAGTTAAATCGGGGGTGAAGTAAGTCGTGGAACCAATCGCTTCACACTCGCATTCACGTTGATTGCAAATTTGTAAATGAAGCTCTTTACCAATTTCAACCAACAAGGCTTTTTGTGGGATTAATTTACTTTACTTTGCGTTCACTTATTTTAACCAAAATATCATATATTATGTCAAACGCACTGAAAATATGAAAGCTCTTAATCACATTTTTACGAGGCTCATACAAAAATGTTGTTTGTGTAGGCAATTCTTGCAGCAGTAACATGTTTCGGATAAAAAAATTCAAAACGAAATGAATAGACGTCTCTATTCATTTTGCTGTTTCATTCATTTACACCAGGGGTGGCCAAACCATGGCGCATCAGACGATTACAAGTGGCACATTGCGTTCTTGCGCCTACTTTTTGTTTCAAAGTAGGCACTATAATAGAATGATCAACACCAGAGTGCTCTCAATTCAATTAGTGTAGTCTTTTAATTCATCAGTTCATCTCATTCTTGACTGAGGCAAAATCAAGTGATTTCGATTAGCTGGTCGATTTCTGGCTAAAGAGACCAGACTTCCCAAACATTTGTCTTAAAATTAAATGGTCTTATTAAATTGTACATAGTTGCAACAAATAATCACATAAAATTTGTTTCAAATATTATAGAATGGTTTGCATTGTTTAAAAAAAACCGAAGCTAACTTCTCTTCTATCATTTGAAGGGCATGGCGAATCGCTAGAAAGTTTTTTGGAATCACTTGTTGCGCATAGCCTAAATTCAAAAGATAATGGTAGTAATATGGCCCCAAAAGGACCTTAAACTTCAGTTAAACTACGAAAAGCCATAATTGAAATTTCCAAACCGGTAAAAATGTGCGTTAAATCGCTGAAATAGTTGATCGCGCTCTCACAATAGTATTTGACATTATAGCATCAAAGACTATGAATATATATCTAAACCAAGTTCTCCAAAAATTGTTCACTTCGTTAGATGAACGATGGGCAGTGAGACAAATAAAAGAAAAACCTTTTTAAGTGCTTTTAAACTTGCCATTGAAGCAAAAAAAGCATCTTGGGAAAAAACTAGTCTTGGAAACAATAAGGACAATTTTGCGGGGACATCGTTTAATGGTAGGATGGCGAGAAGAAAGTCTTTAATCAGTCAGGTTAATTGCAAAAAAGACTGGATTTCGCTTGAAAGTACGGTGAAAAGGACTTTTCGTTTTGGCAACTTTTATTCACCAACGAAGGCAAATTTAACTTTATTAGATCGGATGGCAGATCGTATGTATGGAGAAGAATAAATGAAGAACTAAAAGAAAATAATCTGCAGCCAATCGTCAAACACAGTGAAAGATCCTTGCAAGTGAGGGGTTCTATATCAGCTGTTGGACCTGGGAATATTCATATGATTGAGGGAATAATAGGCCAGACAATAAATTTTAAAAAAAAGTGGTCGAAAATTGGGGATTTAATTTTTTTTATGAAGGCAATGATCACAAGCCTATAATGTAGGGAATTGGCTCCATTATCACTGTCCCCAAGTATCCGCCACCTGATTTAAATGCTATCCCGCATTTATGGAGTTGCTTAAAAGACAAATTAAAAAAAAGCATTCTATAACTATTAGAAATGTATTAAAAACAGGTTTGATGCAAGAATGGGACAAAATTGAACCTTCGTTTTGTAAGCTGATGGAGTCAATGAGCTGGTGGAGTCAATGAGCTGGTGGAGTCAATGAGCTGGTGGAGTCAATGCGAAATCAGTTTAATGGAGCTAAGATCCAAAAATAGTGTCAACTAAGCACTAATAAATAAAGAAAAGTCCTATAAAACCGTTACCAGGAAAAAATGCAAATTTTAGAGTGTTTAGCCTTTTTCATTAATTCAATTTATTCTTTAATTTGTTCCGTTTTGATTTTGTGCCACTGCATATGTTTTTTAGTAAACAAAATCACTTTCAAACAAATTTACGTTCATATTAGTTTGAATAACACCTCCTGCTCAAACTTTAAGTCAGCTCGGCCAGTGCAAACAGCTCACCTGATTTCGTTGGAAAGTTTCGGCGGCAAGAGAATCCAGAAAAAATTTTCGTATTGAGTTAACGAGTGTAGAAGTCACAGATATAAGAGAGAATGGATTAGAAGTCGACCGAGAGAAATGTGCAAATTTTCGACTTTTTGCTTACTGGTGTGAGAATGAGGTACTAGTGTGTGCCCGACGTAGTTTATATGGTAACGCTCATGTACAAAGCACAAGAGATCGCCATTTTGAACGTCGTTTGACATTTCTTTCTACGCAACCGGCGAGTGGAGATTAAAATGCTTTTTGTGTATGAAATGAGTTATGATTTCACACAAAACTATACGAAATTGATGACAAAGGTTAATTTTACTTACCCGAAATACGATGTCCCCTGCGAAGCACTTCGGTAGCTAATTTTGCAGCCTGGAACGCGGCTTTTTATTATCGCACTATTTTATATTTTTTACCGCTAATTTACTCGCAAAATCAACAAAAATGATTGCGCACAAACGTAGCTGTACGCTTCCACCGATTACGCCGAAAAATTTCCTAATTTTATTTGACAAATTTTGACTGAAAGTCAATGCTCTCAGTCTCCGACACAAATCAAACTGGCATTGACGTTTCTTTCCGTGTTGCCCGTTGCACGCTTTTACACCGATCTGGTATTCCCAGCATTAAGACACAGCATTAAGGCTTTTCGGTTGTGAGTGCGGTAGAAAGGGGCACACTGAGCGGAATTTTTGTGAGAGAACAATGTTGTACGTGTATTAAAAAAGGCAGACTCACGTATGGGTATATTTTCATATCATTCTTTCATATCTGTGGTAAAAGTTCAACACTCGCATTCGTGTGCTCGGTCACTCGGATTTATCATTGGTTTGGACATTTTATGAAATTTCAGGGCTTTAGCAGTGAATCAGCAAACTAGTTTAACTAGAAAATCAATAAGAAAAAGTTGATGGTACACGTATCATCGCACTCGACCCCTTTCTCCATTTTCATCAGAAAAACGGCGAGAAATATGGCAGCAATCACCTTCACGTCTAGGAGATCACTTCTGACTATTGCAGATTGGCACTTAGATAAACGTGTGTCTTTTGAATTAGCATAAATTAATTGATTTAATTGCGTGATTGAGTTATTTTCCTCCCGTAAGCGAAACACATCTTACCACTTTCCCTATTTCCTATCCCCAACCGTGAGCTTAAGTAGATAAGTACGGTTGAGTTATATGGCGCATCTGAGCTTGTCTGCGAAATAATTGGCGCGTAGTATACAAAATGCTGGCCACCCTTATTTACACACTAATAACGTCAAATTATCTACTTAACAGTTAGAAACAGTATGCTAGAAACCACCTACAGGAAAAATTCTGGCAAATTTTTACAGTAGAGGATGATATCTGCAAAAACAATGCTATCTTCAGAAAAGTGAGGGCTAGGGATCGGACAAATTTAACATATGTAGCAATCAGTTTTAAGTTGCTGAGCCTAAATATTATATACCATATAAGTGCCACGTCAATTATAAATACCGTATTTTGGAAGTGAAACGTGCGTTTTATCAGCGAGCTTAGTAAAATGAAAAAAATGTTTACTTGTCTGGGATGCTTTTTTCTCAATTTAAAAAATCAATTTATGATAGCTTATTTACTTCAATTATTTGTCATTATTTCTGGCAATGAAACCAAACATTTCAAATGATTTCATAAAACCACTCCAATAGCTTCTAAAGAAATCAAATTCAATTTTCAAAATGCGCTCTACCACTAATTCCGTACGAAACACGTTACCGAGCTTTTATCAGACTTCTTTATCTCTTCATCGGAAAGTGGCTTATTTTCATAAGACCATGCACAAACCTCAAAAAGTGCTCATCAATTACCGAAAACATACAACTGCCTACCAAAATGCCATGAACTTACCGAAAGAAATTCGAAAATGAACCAAATCAACAATTCGTTTCATGCCTGCCCTGTCCCGTCCCGAGCTGGCAATTGAAGCGAGCAAAGAAACCATAGAACCGATTGCCACGCGTCTATCTAATCATACTAAAATCCGAAAGAGCATAGATATCCTGTTGGTTTTGTTTAATAAACAAAAATCTTTCTCGTATTTGATTGGCAGGGTTCAATTCCGCTGCCCAGGGAATTCTTATTCATCAATGCTCATTCACCGGGCCCCAAGAACCTTTGCCTACCTTTTCATTTCGATGAAATAGTGATTTCTCAAGCGATCAAAACAGTATCTCAGGGAAAAATTAAATGCATTGAACCGAAAACAAACCTCAATAATCAACTCGAACCGCCAGAACCACCCCCGGCCTCGACTACCACCTGTTACAATTAAATCCTTTTGTATAGGTACCTCTATATTCAGCTTATTGTTTGCCTGTGAGCTTTCCAACTGGCCAGGTTGGTTCGACGCAGGAAACTGCTGTGGTGCGGATATCTGTAAGCGAAACTACCGCTATTCAGCGGACGTAGCAAATGACTGAGTGCAAATAAAGGAATCATGAAAATTGAAAAATATCGAGGAAAATTAAAGGAAAAACTCGTTAGGCGAAAACAAAACACAATTTTCCCTTCACGGATCCTGGCAGGACTTGCCTCGTTGATGATTTGGTTGCGCTCGGTGGATTCGGACAATGGAAGTCAGTTGGAACCTTCAGCCTAGCACGCTTGGAATACACTCTGTAATAAGGGGTCTGGCGGAGCGCGTGTCTTGCCTTTTAGTTTCGGAATCCCGACAAAAGGAGATCACATCTGTTGTTGGCGCGCCGAGGACATTATCCCTATTCATGTGTGTCACGTCGAACTTGCACACTAAACGTGTCCTTACACTTGAAGCCGTCATAGTCATCGACGACGCAAGCACGACATCAATAAGGGAACAACAAAAGTGACGTTACCAGCAAGGACCCTGCGTTGGCGGTACATATGAGTCCAAAACGAAGTATGTTGTGTAGTGGTGCTTTTCATTCCGCAAGGTTTTTTTTTATATGAAATCAAAAAGTCAGCGTCAGTGTGTACATATGGCAACAATAGATATTCCATTCTTTTGGAAATCTCGCGTATAAAGCATTCACATGCGGGGGACGATGACAAGCGAATTTTCCTGTTTGTTTAGCGACAACAATACGACGACAGCGCAACACGGGTGTGGGTGGCGTTTTTTTCTCGTTGCCTCTTAATACAAGGCGGCGTTTTGAATGCATAGTGAGTTTGTTGGTGGTGTGTAATGATGGTTATTATTGGCATGCAGTTTGATGTTGTAATGGGTCCGTGCACTTTTTTGGTCCATAGCAAGTGATTAAAGGATTTGTGTGATTGTCTTGGAGGATAAAGAAGTGATGTAGAATAGTAAGAAGTATTTTTGGTTTTAAAGATGAACAAAACTCGTGATAAGCAAAGCAAATTCTATACTTTGGCTTAATTTTAAATTAGCCTCAGAATCACAAAATCTGAGATATTAGTGGCAGATATTTCAGAAAACTTTAGTGTACATGAGTTGTAAATTTTTTTGACTGATTTTCGAAGAAAATTAGTATTAAATTCGTTTCGCCGAAAATTCATATTTCTTTATACATATCAGCAAAGAGATTAAGGGAGGTAATCTCTGGAGTGGCCGAACCGATTGGGTTGAAATTGAATGCGTTTAAAGAGTAGGTCCATGTTTTGTTAAACTTAAGATATCTTTAACCCTTTGGCGGCGGCGGCGGCCATTTTAATGAATTTTCAGGTGCTCCTATATTTCTATGCAGAGTACAATTTTGTCGAACAAAAGTCTTGGAAATGAAAACTTGCTATGTTTGATGTTTGTTCATAATAAAAAATTTGAAATTTTGAGCCATGTATGGGCGCTCGGTGCCTAAAAGTAGGCAAGGTTTTTTTTCAAATATTGATTTGTCACTACTTCTGACGGGAACATTGAATTACCGTGAAATTTGCAGAGCGTATTGGTGTTGATCAAGACTATAAACACATGGTTTTTCAAAACTATGCAGGCAACCCTGTAGGTACGGCAGGGTCCTGAAAAAAATCCTTCATATCATCGACCCTCCTGAAACCTTTTTGCTTTAAAAAAAATTCAAATTATTGATAAATTTCAACTTTTGTTTGTTATGTCAATTTAAAATTTTTAAAATTCCGAGTTGCACAAAAACGGCAACCCGTTACCAAATTACCTCTATTTTCAGCACTCAAAACTTCTGTTCACGAAAACTGACGACCGTATGATCCGATCATTATCAAATTTACAGGACATGTTGGTATTAACTAGGACCAGTTCTGATAGAAGTGATTTTGGAACGCAGGGAATCCTGTAGCAGTGGTGCCATCTTGAAAAATCAGTGAGATAAAAAATGCTTTTTGGCTAACAGCTTCCGGTTCAGTCATCAAATTTTAGCGAAATTCACACAGTGTTTGCACCTTACTCTAGGCCACATTTGAGAAAAATTTGGTTGGAAAATTAGAATAGGGTTGCCAGCTATGGTAATTTTGGTGACCAACATCTTGTAAATTTGCTCTGCAAAATAAGGTCATGAAATCAAAACGAAATCCATGTAGTAAATCTTGTAGACCAGCTGTTGTAGGAATTTTGTAGGACAGCTATGGTAATTTTTGGTATTTCTTTACTAAGCGATGTTGTCATTAATTTTCCAAATAGGACTGATCCTGCAATGATAATTAACAACAAATATTGAGGTTCCGAAAATTTGAAAAGTTTTGAGGGTTGTAACCCGAAAATTCTATTCACTTCTATAACTAAACGAAGTTCTCAGGGTTGTTCTCAGGGTTTTTTGGCTATGGTTCTAACACATGATTGCCAGCACCAGACAATTTCTTAAATATTGCACCAACAGATGCTTCCAAGCATTTACAATAAAATAAACAACCGATGTTTAAATTTTCCGAGTTTTGGACATTTTTCGGATGGCAACCCCAGACATAGTTTAATCGATGAAAATATCGATGATATCCTTCGATGAAAACAAAATTCAAAGGATAGGTTGATTAAGCACGAGCAATGTATGGTAGGCTTATTGTTGCTGTGTTGGACAAATGTTGCCAGCACTGAGGATTTGCATTATTTGTGTTATAGGAGGTGCTGTCAGTAAATAATGTGCGTTACTTTGAGTAAGAAATGGTTAATATGATACTGCAATGACGTGTATTACGTCTTTACACATTTTTAAGTCACTCAAAGATAATTTCTTCGAAAATCAGTTTTCTCGTGATTCTGATGCGCTAGACTTTTTTGATTCATAAGAAAATATCTTTAATCTTTTGGTGACAGTTGGCTTTTTAGTGAATTCTTTGATCTCTATTCTGTGAAAACACAATCTTTGCAACAGCAAAAAAATAATAAATAAAAATTGTATGGAACAAGTTAACAGGAATTGTTTTTAGCTTGGTTAATATCATGTTTTGGAAATTTTTAATACCATGCTTGTGTCAGTTTCCTTAAAGCAGGCAAAGAAAATTAGTCAAATTTCGTATTGCGGTAATTTTCCATGGAGCTATCAGATTCTGATCGAATTTACCAAGCCCATTGATGGGTATACAAAATACGCTTATGATTGTTTTATAAATGAGTGGGCGCCTCAGCGGTAAAAACAGGTATGCAAGATAAATTTAATGATTCGCCTACACAACAAGAGTGAAATTTTCAAAATTCCTCATCGCACAAAAACAGTAACCCTTCGCCAACTCCCCAATATTTTGGCATCCGAAATTTGCGTTTGCGTAAACTCCCGGCCCCAATTGAAATTCGCAGCATGTAGGTTTGGTAGCATGTAGGTTTACAAACCTACATGCTGTTAATTTACAGCATGTAGGTTCGAAAATGTTAGCAAAAAATTTGGTAATCTCTCATAAAAGCTTTTTATCCTATTACTTCCGATGCAAATGATAACGTATTTCGCTCAGTAAGCGGATTTTAATTTCAGCTAAATTTGGTTGAATTTCGGCTAAAAATTAGGATAGGGCTGTCTGTAGTTATGGCAATTTTGGCCATTATTTCGCTTAGAACTATTTCCATAATACTTTCAAATGATAATGATATTGTAGTAAAAGTAAGCACAAAACATTTCAGGCTCGCAAGTTTTAAAAATTTTGCGAGCTATAGTCCTTAGGATCTTTCCATCTTGTTTACTTTCAACACATTCGTTGGATCAAAATAAAATTCACAGGGGAGGCTGATATCTACATGAAGCAAATTCGGTATGCTTCCATAAAATTACCAGAACAGTCATTTTAGTTATTTTCCTGACAACAGATATAGTCCGGAAGCCAGCGACAGTAAAAATATGCCGATTTCATCGTCAATGAAAGTATATCAGGGTCTTCAATTTGTTTGTGCTTATCACAGAAACTGACCACTTACATCGCACCTCGAGACCTTTTGTTGTCAGAAATATTGACAATATGTAATAAACAGTACGTAAAAAACTCTTATCATCGCCATTGATATTTTGAGGGGCTACCAATTGACATCAGACAATGTCAAAAAACGACCACTTACATTTGTTTGGTGGGACAATCAACCACTTACAAGCGCGCAAACGTGCAACATATTTTTCAAAAATTGACTTTTTTCATCGTTGCTCAGATTCTAAATGTTTACAGACGACCATATTGCGCATGTAAAAATACTGTGCTTACATTCGATTTGTGGGACAAACCTACTTTAAGCGATCATCAAAGTCGCCGCTGTAAGAGTCGGCGCGCGGATTTTTTCTGACAAAATGAAATGTTTTGTGAAGCAGAACATTACTTCACTCATAACTTTATACACGAAAACAAAATTTGAGAAAATGAGTATGAAATTGGTAAAAAAGTAGATATATACCAAATTTACTCGTGATTTAATAAAATTTTCATATACTAATTTTCATCGCTTTCATCGGAAGAATCTGGATCGTACTTGGAATCTCTAAGGTGCGGCAGACAGAAATTTAGCGTTTTCTACCGCTGGCGGATAAAATATTGTGTGCGCCTTGAATATTTTACTATTATTTTAATTGCTATTGTGTACCTGGCAAAGTTCCACCGTCTGGATTTTTTTCTTCACCTTCTTTCTTGAGTAAAATGTCTTCGACGATGTTTGGCAACTGTTCGCCCTGAAACCATTTGAAGTCAAATTCGTCCCCGTTTGTTTGCCATCCACAGTCCTCTGGTACCAAATCTGTGATGTTTTGTGTGTAGGGGATGCTCCAAATTAGCGGACATATAAACGGACCTTAGGGTATGCTGAACGATTTCCGATTTGCATAGAGGAAGGCTCGATCCATCGAAGTTTTTAACATTGATGTTGAGTGTTTCCTCTTTTTCTTTGCATTTGCAGGCCTCTAAAAACGTTTTTACTCGCACCTTATTAGCTTCCGTTGTTTTTTCCTACCGTACAAATGACCAACATATTTCTCTACAATCGACAATATCGCCGCAAAGTCGCAATCGGGGTACTTTGACATATCTGAAAAAGCTCTCAAGTACTCCTCGCTGCTCCGCAAAATATTTAATGGTTTCACTTTCCCTTTTCTGTGCAAAGCAGGATTAAAGTCGCATCCTGTGAAGGCATGAAACGCTGGAAGTGCCGAACATAGCTATGGACCTGATTTCGCGTACATTTCAGTTACATTGGTGAACCTTTCATTTTTTTTTACGCTAACGTGAAACCAGACTTTAACGTTCTCGCATTATAACCAAAATATCGGTATCTGAGCATCGAATGACGATGTTAGATTTGTCCTTGATTTAACACGCGTGAAAAATGATTTTTGTGTCAGATTCTTCGTGTAATGCAGCGGCGACTTTGATGATCGCTTAAGGTAGGTTGGTCCCGCGAATCGATTGTAAGCACAGTATTTTAACATATGCCACATGATCCTCTGTAACCATGTCCAATTTGAGCAACGATGAAGTAAGTTAATTTTTGATTATTTTTTTAATTTTTGAAACAAATGTAAGTGGTAGTTTTTCGACAACATCTCATGTCAATTGACAACTCCTCAAAATATAAACGATAATTATATGAGGTTTTGATTTTTTAGCTATTGGTTATTACATATTGTTGATGTTCTCAGTAAACGTTGTCCCGCTAACTGGTTGTAAGTGGTCAATTTTTGCTACTAACTAGACCTTATTGAGGATAATTACATACTTTGATCGACGATAAAATGAGTCGCCAAAATATGTCGCTGGCTCCCGGACTAATACTTCGATTCAATTTTAATTTGATAAAAAGCGGATGGCACTCTCAACAATTTTTCTTTCCCTGTAGGCTCTGATGCAGTCGTTGAATAAAAACAATTGTCCACATAGATTCCTTAATATTTCGTTCAACAAAATCTTCAGCCCTTATTTTTGTTTTCGTGGCCGAAGCCGAAGCTTCAATAGTACACTTATATTAAATAATATTTAAATCAATTACATATTTGTGTGGCATATTTCAAAGTGATAAGTAACTTCCAAGCCCTTTTCGCTGATCTTTTTTAGTTTCAATAATTTTATCCCTTATCGTTTTTACATTTAAGGAAAACATATTTTTTTATTCATTCTCTGAATTAACTCAACTCTATTACCGTCACACACTTCTCATACTTGCAACTTAACTTTCCAAACAATGCCGCAACGCTAATCACTAAAATCCTTCTTCAATCAAACTAACCCACCTTGGTCATTCCTTTCTGATGCGATGAAAAACTACGATGACCCTCGCCTCAAAAGCCATCAGACGCGAGATATAGATTACCTGACGTGCCACACCTTTCACTTAAAATCACCCTTCATTCCCGACCACCGATACTCGGCTCCAATTCGAATCTTTATTTGCCCGGCAAAATCGCGTGGCACATCATATAGTTAGATGATTGATCATCTGCACGAGTCCTAGCAGTCATCAGTAACACTATTTTCCAGTCAACAACCCCGACCAAGCTACGTTGAATGCCACGTACCGGGTACCGATGAAGAACTCATGTTGCGCAACTGGATCGTAAATTGACTTGGTAACTTACCTTTGTATCCTTCCGGGAAGAGGGTCTCGGCCAGGTTGATAAAAGGTTTCCATCTGATCTCGATATTTTCGCATATTGCGCGGTGAATGCATTAAGCGGCATTTTGGATGCATGTAATTTCGTCAATGCGATGCCATATGATGATAATGATGCACGAGGGGTTGGAAAATGTTCAGGTTGAGGGTGATGTACCTGTGATAGAAGTAGGCTAGCGCGACTCGTGCCCATAGCAGATGGTCAAAGATGCGTGGGTTTTTGGCGTGTTTTTGTTTATGTTATAGTTTGCAAGGAGTGCTATGAAATTATCATGGGGTCGAATCGAATGATCTGCGTGTTTGATGATGGTACGATAGGGTTGTTATAGATTTGAACACATACTCGTATGCGCTTAATATCAGGTATGGCATGGTTTTTAATGATTGGTATTTGATGTTTTGCGGTTTATTGTATGCAAATGGTACTTTAGCTTCTTTGGAGTGAGATGCAGTTGCCAAAGTCTAGAATGAAACTCTTGACCTGGAACAGTTTATATGTGATTATTTTCCTAAAAAATTATTACAAAAGTAATTAAAATGATTATTCAATTGATTTTTGATGTACATATATCGGCAGAGGAAACACTCAAGTTCAAAGTTCTGTTTTATGCAGTTTTATAGAAAAAAAAATTTACTGCTACCAAAGATTGAAAAACGCCTTTCTCAAGCGCAAAACACCAAATGTCAATACAGCAAACTTTGTCCTCAATTTTCGATTAAATTTATCACAATAGGAATGCTTAAAAATATCAGTTTTTCACCCTAATCAACTTTTTCACCCTAATCAGCATAGTAACTAACTGTACTCAAATCTGTCAACAGTCATATTTAAAAAAAAAAAAAAATTAGTAAAATATTACTCAAGCTTAATAATTAAGTATATAACAATTAAGTTTCTCGCGTGAATCTTATGTATTCAAAACGGATATTATTCATTTTTTTAAATTTTTGGATGAACTTCAATAAATAGACAGGAAAATCGTTACAATGTCAAAATGCGTAAATTGTGAGGGAAAACAAACTGTCAGGAATATTATTCAAAACCAACATTAAACATTTGTAAATAAAAAACAACAAAAACTTGCATCAATATTTCATTTTAATTTGATAATTTGTTAATTGTTTTGCTAATGCGGTCCAGAGAATCTCAAAAATTTAACACAAAATCTCATGCTATGACTGCAAAACTAACTTATTGCGAGTCTAGTGGGAGGTGTTTTTGCTTATGCTCGATAGAATCAAAATTTACTTGCTAATAATAATATCCTTCTTTAGCAATATAGGTTTTTGCTTATATGGAAAGAAGGCAACTTCTTACACTGAAAGAAAAACTCTTGGTTGGTTCAACTATTTTTAATAGTATTGCAACGATTCATTCAAAATAGTTAAACGAACTACGGAAAATAGTTATTTTTACTATGTTAATATAGTTAATTTAACGATATAAAAGTAGTTGGTTCTAGTTATGCAAAAAATATCTCAACGTTCATGAAATCAACTGTTTTAATTGTTTCATAACCACGAAAATTAGTTGATAAATAGAAAAATATTCATCAATTCACTCAAAACTTCAACGTTTCGAATTATCAACAGTTTTTATGGTACTTAAACTACTTCGCAATAGTTGATTTCAGCAAATTCAGTGAGCAACGTCTTTGAAATTATTCTACGCAAAGTAGAATGGTTTCAACATTTGGACGTTTTTCAATTGTTTATCAACCACGCGTCATGGTGCATAAAAGTAATCAACGATTTTCTTATGGTTGTTTTAACTATAGCCCTAGTTGATGCAAAAACAACTAAGGCAAACTGTTGATTTTCCATACTCCTCATACTCATGCTCCTATTCCATCATAGAAGTTTCATATGATACATGGCAAAATTATGTTCGGTTTGCTGTTCGATATAATTCATATGCATGTTATGCAGTGAAGCCTTTATATTACGTTGTATGACGCTTTCTTCCACTGTGGTAAACGCAGTGGACTGCGGCAAAGTGCTGTGAAAAAATTTACTGCAAACACAAAACAGCGGCATTGCGGCAGCGGCGCCACAGGGGGAGGCGTGAATGCCGCAGTTGAATTTGGTGAATCACAATGCAGCGACAATGTCGCTGTCAATGCAACCAAGGCATCAACCAAATTCATTTTGTTTTGCCTTTTGTATTGCTAAATCCTGTTGTACGAGGATTAGGTTGGCTACCACATACTTTATACATAAACTATATATATATTACATACTATAGTCTTTTCCTACCTCGTACTATGTATATTGTTGGAATACCATTGTTTGTGGTTGCTTACTTTTTTTGCACCACGGACGTTGTTTGTCAACCACGCGTCATGGTGCATAAAAGTAATCAACTATTTTTTTATGGTTGTTTTAACTATAGCCCGTAGTTGACGCAAAATCAACTAAGGAAAATTGTTGATTTTACCAAGATTTTTCTTTCAGTGTATATTAAAAAGAATACAAATAATATATTATCCATGCCTGCTTACAAATTATTGAAAGATGACTGAACATTATAATCATTTTATAGAATAAAGAAAGATATCTTTCTCCAGCTTAAAAATTCGGTTGCACCACACACAGACTTTAGATTATATGCTTCCTGATAAGAGATTGTTATCAAATTTAAAGGAACCAATAATAATCAAAGAAAGAATTAAATACTCGAAATAAGTTCAGCATTACTTCAAGATAGGGATGTTCATGTAAAAAATATTTTGATATATTTTTCCGGTATGATATATGGAAACTCTATATCGATACTTTGCGATGAATCGAAATGTAAATATCGATTTATTCGATACATCGAAATCGAATCGAAAGTAATATATATTGGATAGTTTATTTTCTTTATTGGACTTGGTCTTTGGTTGGTTTGGTTGGGTGGTATTATTATGTATATTTCTCACCTGAAATTTAAATGCTCGTTCAAATAGGTTATCTCATTATTCCAAAGAATGAACAGATAAATTATAGAATTTCTGGAAAATTTATGAAAAGTAGAAATGTTTGCATATTATGGAGCTTGCTACTACTACTACTGGAAATAAAAAGCAGAAAATTCCCTTGGAATAAATTTCATATTCTTTAACTTAGTCACAATCATCCAAATAGAATAAATGAAAAATACTATTAGCTAAATTTGAAACAAAGAAAACAAAAGGAAATATTTGTGCTTGTCATCTATCATTGCTTTGAGTTCTTTTCGCGGTGGTCAAATTTCGCTCATGAAATTAAAGACATTTATTTTATGATGCACTGGATAATCTCAAATTATAAGCAAAATAGGAATAAAGTAAATAGATTTTATGAAATTTCAAATATTTTAGGACAAGGATAACGTCATATTTACAGTTTTGCAATATCTTTACACTGATATTGCAAAATCTGAACTTAACGTTTCCGAACCCTACCCACGGTGAAGAGCTGACCATATCGGCCTCGAAACCGTTGTCCTAAAATAGCGCAATTCATTAGGAAAGGTAAGACTTCATTAACAGTAAGTAATTATAAGAAGGAATGTAACACAAATCAATTATGTTTATTGTATGTAAAAAAATTAATTAGAATACAAATCAATCATAAATTAATTATTTTTTCAAAGTTAACAAATATTTTTTGCTTAAACCTTGCATAAACAAAATGTTGTTCATCCGTTTAGCTTGTAACCGATTTCTCTGTTGAGGTAAGACCTGCGCAGCCTTGGAAAATAATTTTTAGGATCGTACAGAACTAGCGGCCATAGTCAAGTAGTTGTATGTAGTATTGTATAACTTCGGAAATCGTATTTTAACAAGGATTCGAACAGCTTCCAATTAGTTATTTTCCTGCTTCTTGTTTAGTTGTGGTACGACCATCCCCGTTGAAAGATATGTGCCTGCCATTAAAGAACGAACAATCTTGGATAACCTTCCAGCTATTGAAGAAATGAGATTGTCCCGCACTGACTAGGGTAACGCCAAGAACCTCTCTACGATTTGAGGTGAGAAAGGTGAGATCAATGCCAGAATTTACAATAGACAAGTGGTACGCGAGGATGAAGTCAAAGGTTGACTCATCGTAGTTATTCGTGTTGTGGTTGCCCAAACTTCATAATAAAAGGTACACTCATCTTTATGGCTACAGCCAATATATCCTTAACGACGGCACTGGGAGGATTATTGCCATGATTGTCTGCCATGTAGCAAGAAATAAACTTGCGCTACAATAGCAATATTATCCTTGTACAATAAATTGTTAACGGTAATGGCATTAATGCTATTCAAGATCGATTTGAGGTACATTCACTATCACGGTCATGAACTCAATAGCTGTCTCAGTCTATTGCTCTGTTTCCACAGTCAAGGCAGCCACCCAAGTCAGAGGCATTTCCAACACTGGCCGCATCATTGAAGATGAATTCCAATTGTAATTCTCGCTCAGATGCTAACCCTTGGTATTTATGGACCTCTTGCCAAGTGATTCTTCCACTATTTGAGCACTTGCTACGGATCAAGCCTGGCAGGATCAGAATGACTCGATCCACAAGACCTACCACATCGATAGCCATGCAGAGCCACTTATGCAATGCTGTTCTTTATATTACCCTTTCGGGCCCACTTTATGATGAAAGGAGCCTCTGTTCGATTATCAACAGGCTTACTAATTTTAGTAACTCTTCATATTTTGTGCATGCATTTTTTGTGGTCGGCGAAAATCAAACAAATTATTATAACAATAAAACGAAATACTTTAATTACCATTATCAAGTACTTTAATTAACATTATACGTTCCCTGATCTTTACTAACTATTATAATGTGTGGGCTGATGTCCAGAATCTTGCAAAGTTTGAAGCTGTCAGGTTTTATTGTTACGGAACCGGTCGTGTTGCTAGAGCTTGCAGTAAGTCTGCTAGAATCGCAAAAAAAAAATCGACCATTTGGCGCGCCATAATTTAGATCAGTACAGCAGCGGAGGTGATAACGATGATGTTCCGTGATATAATTGTAGCAAACGTGGTCATATTTCACGCAACTATCCAGACAGTGCCAAAACATGTTAGATTTGCGGTAAATTAGGCCATAAAAGACTGTGAATAGAATGCTGTTCGTAACTAGGGACGAGAGATTTTTATCTCAATAAGAAACATCTAAAATCGAAACATATAAATTGTGCTGGAATTCAGTTGTAAAAATGTCATCAACAAGAGAAAAAGTTCGTGAAGAGATTTTGTGCCTTTAGACAAAAAACAAGGGCTGGTCATCTTCAGTCGGTACCCAAAAATGGATGGCACAAAGGACAATAAAAAGGGTTTTGTAAGGTGAAGGACTGAAAAAAAGTCGACATCAGGCAGAAGGAAGAAGAAACCTGGAGCAACTGACAAAAAAACACAGAAGTAAATTTCTGAAAAGAAAAGTGTTTCTGTTCGAGATATTGCTAAAAAAAACTGGGCACACTGTGCAAGTGATACAAGAAATGGTGTGGAGAAAAACTAATAAACAATACAACGTTGGAATTTGCAGATCAAGGAAATTGTACATGGAAATTTTGACCCAAAATAAATGTCGTATAGTGATGTAAGATGAATTGTATTTTAAATATAAGTTTTCAATGTTACCTGGACAACAGTATTACTCAAAAGCCAATAAAGATAATTTAAGTGATTCGGAGAAAGCAATTATTGTGCGAAAATTCGGGTCCAAGTTGTTAGTTTGGCAAGCCATATATGTGAAAAAAAATTCAGCCATTTTGCACAGGATAGTCCCATTGTGCCAAATCGTACGTGACATAATACCTGCAAAAAAGTCTGCTACATTATTTTGGCCTGATTTAGTTTCTGCTTATTACGCTCAGCGAACAATAAAATAGTATGAGGACAAAAATATGGATTTTATTGAAAAATTTATGAACCCACACAGTACTTCAGAGCTAAGGCTAGTAGAAAGACTATCGTTACAAAAATACTAAGAATTGAAAGTAGAGCAGTTAAATCACTCAAAAACTTTTCGATATTGTGGACGAAAGCAAGTGATACAGTCAAAGAAACAGTTGTGCAAAATTTAATTGAAGGTGCAATCGCGAAAATTCAAGCTCGTAGTAGAAAATAAAAAAAAATAATAAAATTACTGTACATGTAATAGACATAAATAAACTTGCAGAAAAATATTTGTGCATATCTTTCAATGCCAATTTTTTAAACAAAATGCAATGGTACAAAACTTTCTGGGACAGCCCTTATTTTTAAATTTTATTTTTGTCACATTTTATAATATCTGATATTTATGTATTCGAGAGCTGCTTTGTTCATTATTTGTATACATGAGCTGGCAATTGCTCCATTTGTTTTTTTTTTAAATCTTTTATTTGCTTTATCGATTTTTTTTTGTTTTTTGTTTGAAATTTGGTACTTTCGCAAGAATAACTTTAAACGTGTAAGTTTCATTTTTTATCCTTGCTCTTTATAAACAATTCATTTTCTTGTTAAAATTAAATATGGTTTTTTTCCTGCTAAAAAGAAGAAGTGAAAAGAAGTGACTCATTCGTTTTTTGACATTGTTTTTTATATACGTATAGAATCTGTTACAGTTATCTCCAAATATCGCGATACAGTGTTGATTACCCTGGTGGGAACACCGGGGCGGCGGTTTTCAGGCGGCCTTTGCTCGCGAGAAGGGGGTGGGTAGGCGCCACTCGCTTCGAAAACTGAAAACGCGCCTGCTGTCCTGAAGCGAGAACCCCTGAAGCGAGAACTGGGTCGCAGATCACAGAATGTTAACGCCGAGATTAACACATCAACGATACCGAATTTACACTAGCTATTTTATTCACGTTAACCCGTCACAATTCAATTGGAAAATATGTAGCGTTACCATTCATGGTAACTCAACTTACGTTCTACTATAATCATTCCCAAAGCACAAAATTTAGAATTCAAGATAAACTACTTAACACTTCGAATTACTCAACTATCAAAATAACGAACTTACGAACTATCTGACCTTGTTTCTGCTGCAATTCGCCGGAATCAAAATTCTCCCACGCTGGGGCCCTTTAGTCGCCGATTCACGTCTCCGATCGATATCTCGAGCTCGAGTATAGAGTTTCCTTCCTTCGGATCTCCTGTTCTCGCTAATCTTGTATCTAGCGCGCGATATGTCTTCCGACTCCCCGTTTGTAGATGATTTCGATAATCCGACTCCCGATGCTTCGCTAATTCCCCTATAGCTCCGATGCGGCACCAATATCACTCGAAAGAGAAAACCAAAAACGGAACGTTACAACTTTTCGTCGATCGCCATAGCTTTTTGGGACTTCCGTCCACTTACCCGGTCCAATTCAAAAAGACCGATTTTTCGCTTCCCGGTGCCCAGGAAGAATTTTGGCGGCAGCGGGATTTTTAAACCCGTTGCTCGAACTCAACAGAGTTCATTCTCCTCTACCCGGGTGTTGAATTTTGCATTTCACCACGAGATCCACTTTAGGGAAATTTGATCTCACCCCGCATTCCGGCTGTCATCTGACATCTCGTGACAGTTCTAGCTGACACCCGCCGCCTGACTTCTCGATCATGAAAACAAAGTGAGTAATTAGAATGTTTTCATTAAGAATCAATGGTATTCGAGCATTCGTGTTCGACATTACTATCCGCTGGTCATTCTATTGTGCCGGAATCTTTTAAGCGAAGTTCGCTCATCTATTGTAAGTTCGTGCCCTATGTATGTACCCACTGCGCGTTGAATGAGAAAGCATCATCGTCTTCGCCGCGTTCCGCTGGCCTTCTTCCCTGAGTTGTGCTAAGTTCTCCCTTATGTTGGCCGTCTGTCTATCTGTCGGTAAATCCATCGAACCTGGTGCCCATGCCAAAAGCGAACTTTGATAATCTTCGCTACCGCCCTCAGGTCCGCTCGTCAATCGCATGCATCGTCTCTACCTGGGGCGGCCGTCACAGATCAGTGGAAATTGGGTCAACTGTTGGCCCAGGTCCGGGTTCGCTGCTCTGTCGGGTATATGCATTCTGATGACAGTCGTGATTCATATCGAGATAAATAATTCGTGAGTTTAGTCGGCGGCTATTGATATTTTCCATGCTGCATGTCCGCTGATTGAGTTGTCGTTTCGTTGGCGTCGTCACCTCAATGCGATGTTCGTTCGGGTCATGTGATTGTTAACTTATTTTCTACTGTATCTAATTTAATCTTAAAGCTAACATATCGTAGTTTTTGATGATTCGAGCATCGTTGATATTACTCAATCTCCATCGTTCTCTCTTTTAGAGGACGATGGAGATTTTTTTTTTTTTTTTTTTTTTTTTGTTTTTATTAACCGACCGTGACAAATCATGGAGGTAGGATTTGTCCCTAAAACCACGTCGGGTATATCTAGCTGTCGATTTTAGCATGCGGGACGGATCACGTCAAGACCTCACCTCAAACATTAAGTTGTACTGACAGTAGCTCGCCCGATTCAGGTTCAGACCAAGGTTGAAAATCCTAACCACTTCCAGAATTTTTATTAGATCAGAATGAAAGGATTAAGTGTCAAGACTTGCGTCTAGACTGACTGAAACTCTCGTCATCACGCATCACAGTTGATTTGGTGATTGGTCAGAGTTCCCAACATTCAGAGACCGGGTGCTTATAAAAATCGGCCAAACTTCGGTCCTCAAACGCTACAACTACAAGCCTTAATTCTTTACATCAATCCGCGTCATTCACCGTAAGTGGAGCAGTGGCGTGGCGTGATAGTTAACCATAGGGAAGCAATTAGACTTTGGCTACGCTTTCTTCAAATTCGTTACGTATTAAAAGAACCCTTCTTGTTAGCTATTTTTAACATTGCTAATATAAAAGCTTTTAGGAATTACGAACGTGGACGTGAGAGTACATATCAGTATTATCAGTATTTTAGTTCCCATGCTACCAATATCGACAAACATAATAAATTAGCGAAGCTGCAAAAGCAAGCTATGTAAATAGAGTATTTTCAAATATATCTACTGCAACAATTACAACAACAGTGATTATGCAAATTAAATGTTTATAGTCCTTCACGCATAAAGAACATTTCAATATTCTAGTACTTATAAAAAGTAACAGTAAAATAATAACATTGCCATAACGAAAAACATATACTTTTATATTTTTAAAATAACAGTAAATATAAAAAAAAATGAAGTGATAGTTTAAAAAAATTTAATATAAATAGTATTTGATGAGAAAATTCATGCATACTTCTATTTAGAATTTAATGCAAATCGTCTTTCTTATTTTGATTTTCAGAAAACCTTTTCAAACATGATTTTAAGAAAACATTTTCAATGGGCATTGCAATGGGCAATGGGCATCAATTTGCCAAGTCACTTAGTAACTGTTCACCTGTACTATTCCTAAGTTTTAATCCTTTTTAAGCGAGAAAAACTGCGCTTTGCAGATGCTCTTGTTACACTCTCTATTGCACTCGTTACTTGTAATGTTAGCATAAATAAAAATGTAATGATCTCCAACTGCAAGTGGTCACGCCAGTCAAGTATGCACTGTGTGCTGGTGTCTGATGAGAATCAGTGCATACTTTCGAAACCACTTTGTCAAAATATAATTTTCAATGTAGATTAAAATTTTTAATGTAAATAAAAAGTTGTTCAATTTTAATCATCCCGCAAAAACAATTCCAATTTAAAGAAACTAATTTATAAAATTGTTTCAAACTATTTTCTGAGCTATTGTTGGTAGAATATTCAAAAATATCTTGAAAAGATTTTCTCTGTAAATTTGCATTAAAGTAAAGCACAATGAGCTCAGTTTTTTAATGAAATCGAGTCAAATAGATTTTGCAAGTAAAATCCCGAGTTCATAGCTTCATTACAGACATAATTTAAAAGTTAGGTTTCGGTCTACTTTTTTCAATAATGTCCTTATTGTCCGCAAAGAAATAAATAATGTCCTTATTGTCCAAAAAGAAATCGAAAAAGGTAAATCGATAATTCTTAAACACGATTTTTTGCGATTTTTCAATAAATAAATTTAAAATATATATGTATCAGCAAATGGAAAGGAAGCAATGCTTCACTTGTTTCCATGAACGCCACGCCACTAAGGTGGAGGCTCTCAGCTGGCTTTTTGAAATTTACTGCGGACAGCAAAAATAGCCTGCCCTATATGAAGCCAGTTTTTCATGTGGATGTGCTCGTATCACTGTAGCTATTGGAAGCACCGAAAGAGAAACGTTCGAATCATCGACCCTCCTGAATTTTATTCGCTTTTTACAAAAATGCATTTAAAATATAAATTTTTTCCTTTGTCTACACAGCTCAGTTAAAATTTTTGAGTTTGCATACATATTGCACAGAAATGGTAGTCTTTACTGAGTTTACTTATAGTTTCAACATCCGAAATGAATATTAACGAGAACTCACGATCCGATTATGAGATCCAACAAAAATTTAAGATCAGGTTCCATAGAAGTTCAATGACTATACTGGCAACCTTGTGGCAGTAGTACTATCTTGAATGAATGCTCAACAAATTAATGCTCATAGCTTCTTATGTAGTCATCAAATTCTAATGAAATTCACAAATCAGATTGACCTTAATATAAGCCAATTTCGGTGGAATTGGTTGAAAAATTAGGTTAGGGCTGCTCTAGCTGTGGCATGTATTGTCTTTTTTTTAATGAACGATGGAACCATAAAATTTTAAAGCGATGATGATATTGTAGTGAAAGTGAATGACGAATAATTAAATATATTTTTGTTTAAATTTTGTAATGTTTTAATGTTTCGCGAGTGGCAACTCTAAATTTTGTTCGCTCCTATAGCTTGCAACGTAGGTATTTAATTCAGCTGTATCAAAAGGTTGTCAGCATCAGACAACAGATGTTTCTATTTAATTTTCAGTTGATAAGCATACATATATACAATTAAGATAAGCGACAAACATTAAACATTTTAAATTAAGGGTGTGGAAATTTCGCGGATGGCAGCCCTGAAAATCTTGGACAGCCAAAAACAAGAGACGTTCACCAGAATTTCTTGAACTGAGACTGGCTAATCTGAGACAGTTTTGGATTATTAGAGTCTCAAGTTTTTACGACTAGTTATGATCTGAAATTCCTATTACCCGCTTATTCACTTTTTGGCAAAAAGATAGCAAAGGAGACATCTGCAGCTCATTACAAATTTTTTAAAGTATTTCTTGTTAATGTGATAGACGTAGTTGGTCAGTTTAAAAGTAAAGACAGGTAAAGCAAGATAAAGAATCAAGAGTCGAAAGGACTCAGTAAGTCTGACGCTCTTAAACAAAAGAATTGCATAAATATTGTTATAAGGGAACTAAGAATTAGACTATGTTCGATCCAAACAACTTGGCTGCACTGAGACTCCTGACACTCGTATCCTTTTCAAATTCATTTTCTCGCCATATACAAACCAACTTCAAAGTGAAAAAGCGACACGAAAACCATTCTTAAACCGCCTTCATAAAATAGCAACATGTAATTTTAGCCTGAGGACAAAACATCCATCAGCCACCGCTTCGATATTTGTTCTTTAACGATTCAACATACCATTTCGAAGGGTTATAATAATTCATAGCCTGCAGCAAGAAGTAGCATCGCCTGCTATTTTCATAAGAAATCCAATCTGTAATTGTACGATAGTGGCACGAGCAACATTTGACGATGGTGCGATAGCAGTACATATGCCTCCAGCCCACGACACGCGTTCTCTACTCAAAAAGGACTATTGCAAGTGTAATTTCTAATGTAATTGAATAATAATATGAGCAACTGGTCGTTTGGTCTTTTATGGTTTCGGTAAACGCCCGCAAGTATTGTTGATTTCTTCATGGGAATGAAAATTATTTGAATATGTTTCAAATGAAGGATGGTCGAGTTGAACACGGGGACAGTTTAGGGGTGAAGCAAATTTTTTCCAAACAGATTTTTCAGGGAGAAGGAGTACACGCATCGGATTTTGATGTCATGACTTAAAATGTCATAAGCTGCCTCTATTGATTCCAAACCAAATAATTTTGTAAGTTTTCGGTTTCTAGAGAAACTTTTTCCAACCTTTATAACAATTTTACATGGCTTACACTTTTCGTACTTCTTTCCTAAAAAGGGAAAAATACTTTTGAATAAATTACTTTGCTTGGTCAGAGATTCTAACCTCTAAACGGTCTAACTGCAACTACCGGACCTCAATGAACACAAATAATGTAAATTTCTAAGACCTTTTTTTCGTTCCGTCCGTTCGTTATTTTCAAATGCAAAGGCCGATCCCGAAAAAAGAAAGTCAAGGAGCAGAATAAAAAATCAACAACAACACACAAATGAAAGACATTGAAACCTTATTCAGAGAAACCTTTCAACAAATAAAACGACCAAGCAATAGTTATCCTTTTCAACAAATTCGAATGAATACATACCTCACCAAGCATAACCACCACCCTAACCTGCACGGATGGGCAAGGCGAAATAGAGCGAAGTGGAAACTTCGAACAAGGAAGCCCCGAAGTCGACTCGGGCTGATAAAATATAATCCCACAGATATCCATTTCATACAATAAATATAAATATGTACAACATCAGCACCATTCGACTCCGGAACACAATCAACCGAGGGCAGAGAATACATGTTCGCAAAATCCTTGCGCCCACACCAGCGATGACGGCCAGGATAACGTTGAGTTGTATTTAGTCCGAGGGCGAACTTGCCGGATTGGTTCATCATCATCCTTTCGAATTTAAATTGTCGGTCGTCGCCATAGTCGACGTAGTTATTATCCTGCTGCAACAAAACCTTTCAACTTCACTCTGTTCTTTCGAAATCACCGAGAGAGTCCATCCATATTCCCGGTCAGGACTATTTCCTGCATTCTCATCTCTTCTTCAGTATTTTATTCAGTTTTAGTTCTGGTATAGTGTAGTTACTCGTTTCCCGATGAAATGAGAAAGTTTCACTCGATCCAGGAAATTGAGGTGGGGGACAGTATGGTAGCTTTTTGGTGCGTTATTCAGGCATAAGGCAAGTTCAATTCAGGATTCAGATCGGTCTTTATCCTGGCTGTCGCTATTTGTCTGGGGTTTTGCTTTAAGCTCTTCAGCGCAAAAGGATTTGATTCGGAAAGGATTTACTTTCATTAGAGGGATGATTATGATTCTGCGGGACTATACTTTCCTAGCAGGACTATTAGAACTTTTCGACTAGTGGATTTTGACTTTAGGTGAAGGGTCGAAAATATTTACGGAGATTGGAATGCGTTGGAAAGTAATGATTGCAACAGATTGTCGAAAATATTGGTTGGATAGCTTGTATGCAGGATTTCAATTTTTATTGAGGAATGGTTTTTTATGGGGCTGGAATATTCAATAAAAATTCAGGATTTCACAAGCAGGAAAACTTTATTGTCCAAAACCATCTCATGCTGCAAAAATATGGGTATTATATCAAGCACTGATTTGCATTTTTGGGCTAGTCAAAAAAAAATATTCTACCAGCCTTAGTTGCACAGCTCTTTAAAACAACTTGAAAAAAATACCAGAGATATATCTCTTGTGTCTCAGTTAACAAAAAAAAAGAATTATAAACATTTAATTCAACCATAAAATAAATGAATAAAATTAAAAAATTTTCCATTATTCTATCAATCACTTCTTTCCTGCACTATTTCATCTAATTTGTTTTTTGGTCTTCAATAAACAATCAAGATGAACATTGGAATACTTTTCTTCCGATAATTTTTCTCTTCAGATTCAGATTTTTTTCAGGCAATCAATGCGGAAATTTTAGTTTGACAATTCATTTTTTACCTCAACCATGTCAATTTCCTTCTCGAATTCTTGTAACAAGTAGCTGAAACATGGTAATTGCAACATGTTGTTATTCATCAAAAGTCAATTAGAGACGATGTTAACATGAAAAACAATCACGTTATTTTGAATGTGTCTGCCTTGTACATGCACGTAAATGGAATTCAGATTTTTTATCATCTTTTCAATGATTGTCTGATGGCAAAATATGAAGGAAAAAATGAATTGGAATATTTTGTAAATGGCGAATATGTCGACACAAGAGCATTTTTTTTATTGTGTGAGACAAGTACCGGATATTGTCCAAGGTCACAGTACGTACATACTTAAATCTTAAAGTGCAGTACGTTTTTAGCTTTATTCCTCAGTAGATGATTTAGATACAGAAAAGTGAGTTTATGGTATGAAGATGAACCGGAAATCACTGCTCTCTATGATAACAAAACTGTTTTAATATTGTTTAGGCTGGCCATGCCGTCTAATTAAGAAACATATTGATAGAAAAATAAGCTATTTTTGTAACTGATAGTTACATAATACTTACAAAGGGAAACGTATTTTCTCACTGTATTATTATAAATTTGTTTACAATATTCTAAACTTTAATAATTATTTTTTAATGGTTTAATTGCTCAGTTCAGGGATGTGTTAAAATGAACGTAAACCTTAGTGACTGATGAGAAACAAAAATATGACAAAAAATATGAATTCACATTGCATAGTAAAATACAACTGCGTTTTTGCCAAAAGTTTTGCTCCTCAACGAGGAATCTTTTGTTTACGAAGTGTTTTTTAGAAAAAAAATATCGCACACGCCAAGAGTTTTTCCTTGAAAAAATCTAAAAACAATTAGACGTGAAAAATATTGTTTTTGCCAAAACATCCTGAAGTTATTTTTTAGAACGCTTTTTTCCCCGGAATCAATGCCTTTTGTTGTATTTTTACCTTTTTTTCTAGATGTCGAAACTAAATTCTACTCAATTTTTAGCTCACTAGGATTTTATTGAAATGAAGTCAAATTCAGTGACTGGGAACACCAACAGATATTTATATAGGGTTTTCCATTAGGGCTGCTTCAATTTTCTGCTGAAAATTTTCTGTCATGCAATCATTTCTATCAAATTTTTTGACGTTTCAGCATTTGAAGGTTGTAATTTTTAATCATGAATAGATACATATACGCTTCAGCAACGTTCAGAGATAGTGCATATTTATTATCAAAACTGATAATTGACCCATTTTTACCGAACTATATTTTTTTTTTTTTATTAACTGACGAAGCACATTTTTGGATTAACGGATTCGTTAATAAGCAAAATTTGCTGAATTTGGTCAAGTTAGCATCCCGAGGCCATTCACGAAATGTCATTACATCCGCAAAAATTGACTGTTTTCATGCTGGGTTTTTCATTGGTCCCTACTTTTTTTTTTAGTGATCTTGACAACCCAGTTAGGTCAATGGTGGATGCTACTGTGCCATGTTAACCGGTTATTTGGCACGTAAATAAGAAAAAATAGCCTGGTTGGCTGTCCAAACAATCGACACATTGAATTCGAAATTTGAGAATCGAATCATTTCAGCTTTCGAAACAAAAAGTGGATTCACCTTCTATCTTCCTTTTCTAAGGCTTCTAAACAGTTCTGGAAAGTGACTAAAATCATTAAAAAGAGAAACACCTCGATTTCGATAATGACGCATCTAAACGTCATGTGTAGTACCCCTGAAGAAAAAGCAAATGCTCGTGCAGATATGTTTTATGATAGCCACATTCTATCTGAATGCTTTTCTGACCCAGAAAGAGAAAGAATTGTTAAATCCTCCGCTGAGAAAGTCAATGTATCCAATAATCAAAATATACCATATGAACCTGTTTATATCTCATACCTCAGCAGCTTGATTGCTTCCCCTAAAAGCACAAAATCCACTGGTCTTGACAACATTCACAACTTATTTATTAAAAATATGCCGAAAAATTCCCTAAAAGTTTGATGTCACATCTAAACGTTTGTATCAAATACTCTTATTTCCTAAGGCTTGGAAAACGGCTAAACTAATACCCATCCTTAAACCAGGTAAACCGAATGATAGGCTAGAAAGCTACCAACCAATAAGCCTTCTTAGTGTCCTAGGTAAATTACTTGAAAAAATTATTAAAACCAAACTGGATGCATTCA
>OX376375.1:65219602-65377102 GCA_947369275.1 Nemotelus nigrinus | reverse complement strand
ATTGGCCTCCATCCTCTCGACGTGGCCACCCCATTGTAATTTTCTTAATTTAATGCATGTGGATACAGGTGGGTCGTCATATATAGTACAACTCATTGTTGTATCGCATTCTCCACTCTGTCCCTTCTTGTATGGGGCCAAAAATTCGTCGTAGCACTTTGCGCTCGAATACGTCCAGAGCTTTTTCAGAGTTCGTGGTCAAATTCCAGGCTTCGTTTCTATAGAGAAGCACAGGTTTAATGAGTGTTTTGCATATGCGAAGCTTATTATTCCTGTGCAGGTTCGTAGACTTGATTATAGGGAGTATGGAATAGTACGACTTGTTTGCTGCATTTATTCGCCGTAAAATTTCGTCATTTTCACTGCCTGTGTTATCAAGGTGGACTTCTAAGTAGATGAAGTTATCTACATTCTCGATGTTGTAGTCTCCTTAGGTCAGGATTTGTCTGATTGGCGCTATTTTTCTTGTTTGGGTCATTAGTTTAGTTTTATCTTCGTTGACCCGTAGATTTATTTTCTTAGCTTCTGACTCCAAACTTAGGAAAGCTTCCTTTACTTCTGGTATGGTACGTGCCATGATGTTGACGTCATCGGCGAATGTTACTATTTGGGTGGACTTGAACAGTAGTGTGCCTGTTGCATCAGCTGGTATTTTTCTGATGACGTGTTCCAGAGCAAGGTTGAATAACATCGGGGCAAGTCCATCTCATTGCTTTAAGCCTGAGTTAGTGTGGAAGCTGTTGGCTAGGTCACTGTTGACTTTGACCTGAGATTCGACGCTCATCGTTGTCACAGTAACAATAGTGTCATTAAAATACATAGTATCCGGAACTGATGAATCCCATTTAAGACGATAGACGTATGACAAGATGGATTTTGGTTAATTGGAACAGGTCAAATTCTCGGCGTTCAAAATGGAAACATGCATTTCCTGCTTTAGTGCTCTTTCAGCGTCAGTCAGAACATAAATTATATAATTCCTGAAGGTCCGAGTGCGAATCTGTTTCGCTTTTAACAGCTTCAGTCAAAGCCCAGAAATTTGCATCTTATTTATAGTAGGATATTCTTCGACTTCTTGAACTACATCTAAATTAGTTAAGTAATAAATTAAACCGTTTAATACCCCTCATTAAACCCGACTGCTCTATTTTTCACCCTCGCCAAAAAAAAAAAACGTTTATCCTCTATCACTATCCTTGCCCTTTTATTATTACTAAAAACCATCTCTAAGCCCTCTATGCAATAAAAATCAATCACAACCTCAAGGGACAACACAATAACAGGCAACAACGTGAAAAAAGATTTATTCACAAAACTAGTGTAAAAAACGAATAAAAATTTCATACTACAATGGACTTGTCAACTAATAGTCGAAATGGCAAGGGCGCTGGCTGTTTTTCCACGGCTCTTTGGTCGTATTTCTAACCATTTTTATCCCGTATGAATATTTCAAACGGGTTTTGCTTCACCGATTTAACCATGTGACACTATTTTCGCACTCAATTACTTACATTAGTGCTAACAAACGGCTTAGTGATGTATGTGATCCAACGGTGTATAATGCAAGCATATATATACAAGAGCAGTACGGAGTCTAGTGAAGTCAATGGCGAAGATTGTCGGCACCCTTCGCTAAGACGAGCGACAATTTATTGTCGCATCTCACCCCAAACTGTCCGTGACAATATAATACACTTGCCGCATTTGTGCTTCGTACAGTCTGTGTTTGTATCTTTGATGGTCGGATTAGAGGGAGCGCAATCATAGAAGATGTAGTCTGCACTATTCAGGGTGCAGTGTACTGGGCTCTCTATATACGACCAAGTCGTGGTAAGAGCTATTTAAGGACAATGGAAATGATTTTGGTGTGCAAATCTTCCAGTTAATTTATTCATAAGAGAACGTACTGGGTAATGGACAAGGATTGATGAGAGTAATAGTTTAATATTGAAACAGGAACATAGTGATAGTTCAGGTTTCAGGATAATTTTTGCCAAGAGCTGTAAAATTATAATCTATGAAAATATAAAGATGTTTATTGATGAACTTAATTCTGATATTTTCCCCGGAAACCTTTGATTCAATCTATAAAAAGTAGGATGAGGCATGTGCGAAACCGTAAGTTTTTCGTTCAGCTAAGAAGTTAAATTCATGCACAGGAGAATAAAACCATATAGGCTAAGCCAAAGTACCCGCCCTTTTTAAATGAACCTGAGGATAATAACGTGAGCGCTCTTTGGGCTGTTTTGGTTGTTGCAAACGAAACAATAAATATGCAAAGCTTCACGGGCCTTTAGGACACATGTGCATTTGCCTGAGCACTTAAACTTGATTTCTCAGCATATCAATTCGTGATTATGCACATACGGAACCGTTTAAGATCCACATGGCATCCATTAACGTAAATCACAATAATTGCAATGATTGTCAAGTCTAGCACTCAATAAACTGTATCAGTAGGCATGGTGCTATGTATATGGACTTACTCAGTTTGATTTTGATCATTAAATTAATGTCATTGCATGCACATCTGTATCACTAAGCGAAGGGTACATGTGTGCACGACACACGCACGACACTGAGTTCATTATCATGACAAGGGGTAGATAGGTAGGCTGTAGGCAGGTACTTGACAATCAGCACGAAATAGACAAGATCACCCTCTTCAATATTGTTTAATGGATTTTCAATGAAGTTAAGCAGGACAGTTGTCCGTTTTGGCAATTATCGGAAAATGTTGATGACTTTTGATGATCTGTATCAAAGACTGAAAAATTTTTCTTTTAAATTCATCAGTAGTTTTAATTAAAAAAACTATAGCGCACCTGAACCGCTAGAAACACTAGTGTTCGATGAGCAGTAGAAGAATCATGCAGATTCTGAGTGCATATTCTACCACACGTACTCCAACCTGTTTTGATTGCAAAATCACTTTGATTTTAACAATGCATTTAAACTCATAGGGTGGAAAGGACTTCAGGAATTTCAAGATTCAAGAAAGTCAAACACTGCAAAACCTTGAAAGAAAACAAAGAAACTGCTTAGTGCTTGCAACACTTTGCCATTACTGCAATTAAAAGTCTCCCACAATTGCTCCACGTTAAAATCAAATAACTCTATCGATTTCGATTTTATCCGATGATTTCGTCGAAAATTACAGGGATAGAAAGATGCTTAGGGTCAAAAAATGAAAGATGTTTGGAACAAAAAAATTTCTAGAACTTAGAACATTTAAACATTGGTAACTTATTTTGATTGTAAATGTTCGGGATATGAATACTTAATGTAAGCATTTATTGATTCGAAAATAGCAAAAAATGCCTCGTGCGGACAACCCTTTGCTACATTCAAAGCCAAAAATATATCACACATGCCTCACATTAAAATCAATCAACTCTGCGAATTTTTCCGATGACTGCATTGGAAGTTATAGGGGTACAAAGAAATTTAGAGCTACAATCGCAAAAGTTTTCAAATTTTCGAAAACTTAATATTTGTTGTTTATTGTCACTACAAAATCATTACCGTTTGAAAATTTTGCGATAAAATCGCTTAATAAAGATATTGTAAATAAATACAAAACCAACAATAGCTGGTAACCCTTTAAAGGTTTTGTTCCCAGATTTCTTGTGAATAATGTCTATATTAAGTTCCATAAATCAAATGAAATTCGTTTTGATTACATGATAGGAAGTTATAGGGCAAAAAGCTTTGCTTTCATCAGCGAATTTTCAAAACCCAAGACACCAAAATTACCATAGCTGCCATCACCAATCAAAGTTTTCAACCAAATTTCTACCAAACACTTAAAGCTACATAGGTTCAGCTACTGTGTCAATTTCATGAAAATGTGATAACTGAATCAAGATTCATAGGGCAAAAAGCAGTTTTTTCTTTATAAGTTTTCAAGATGGCACCGCTGGTGCAGAGTTATCCGCATTTTAAAATCGCCTCTATCAGTCCTGACCCTACTTAATACCAACACATTCTGTGAATTTCATTTATATCTGATAATTGGATCGTGAGTTCTCGTGAACAGAAGATTTTGATGCTTAATATATAGGTAAATTGGAAGAGGGCTACCGTTCTTGTCCGATGTGAAATTTCAGAATTTTGCACTGAAAATGTTTGATGATATGTACATATATATAGAAATATGAATTTTTGGCCAAAGTGATTTTAATACTAATGTTCTTCTTCGAACATTAGTAAAAAGTTAGGAGTCCAGAAAAGAAGAAGAAACAAGTAAGTAAGTATGTATTAGGAATGTTCCCGTACTTTCAGTCACTGAATTTCACTGAATTTTCCAGAATCATGTGGTGGAGGAAATTCATGAAAAGTACGTGAACGCTGTCATTGTATTTCCTGAACTTGAAGAAAAAAGCCGCTGTGATATTGTTTTCGCTAAGCTGTAACGGTTTGAAAAATTATAGGAATATTAATTGTTCGGTGGCGTTCATCTTAATTTGACCCTCTCTGGGACTTAATCATTGAGAAAATTCAATTTTGAGTGCTATTTTCCATTTTTTCGATCAATTACGCAATTAATATTTCATGTTATCCGAAGGATTATAGCGGAACTTTGTGGGTGTGTCAGCCTATTTGTCATTAAGTTGATAGCCATACTTGAGCTTTTCAGTTATCCAATGTTCTTCTTCCTCTTCTTCTTTATCAACGATTCACTTTAAATTTTGATGTGTTTTACGCAAGGTTTTGACACTTCTAGCCAACTACAAACGTATATGATAGTTACTATTGTAGTCACCAAAGGCATTTACTTCCATACTGATAAAACCATTTTACTCGAGATCATGACACCAAACTTGACAAAAAAAATTCTGAAAAGCATTAGGAAAAAATCATACGAAAATAATTTTTGTTTGTGATTTCCCACATGGGGCGCTGAAAAATTCTTATAAACTAATGTGTTCTAAAAAGAAGAAAACTATGCTGCTTGTTTTTCCACCACAAAAGAAGCATCAAGAGAGAAAATGGAAGCATTTTTCATACGCATATAGTCTCTTTAATAAGCCTAAGCCATTTTTTCATATAGTCTCTTATTAGCTCGATACAACCTAAAGATGCATTTTTATTATAATTTTTTTTTAAATATAATTTTTGTATCTTCTGTAGCTTTTGCCACTATTCACTATTCTGAATAGATTTTTTCTAATGAAACATATTTTTTTTTTCATTTTAAGAAAACATTACCTTATCCTATCACACAAAGACTCTACTGCTTTTCCAGTAACTGACAAGGCTGGAAAGCCATTAAGCTTGACAGGGACCACACCGCTTATGCTGAGCTCAAAAAAGAGCCTCCAGTGACTTGAGCAGCAGCTGAGGCTACTGCTAACAGCAACATGGGGCAGGTTCAGTGAGCGTGTAAGGTTTCAATAACCAAACTAAAACGATTTCGTAGGAGGCGATATACATACTTATTGAACAATGAAATCGCAGATTTACGACGCAGCACTTTATTTTGCAGGCGGAGAGTGCAGTCAATCCGAACTAAACTAGGAACAGGTGAACCCTCTGCTGCCTTCATTGCGGTAAAGAAAATGCTGACCAAGGCCCACATTAGGAGCAAACGCGCCAAATGGGAAGCTCTTTATGAGGTAGTTAACTCAGACCCTTGCCCCACGAGTCACAAATTGGTCACTTGTACAAATTGGTCACTTGAAAACTCGGCTGGATGCTGTCTACCACTCTCTTGAATGCAATATCCATTGAGCGAGTCGCAGGTTTCCTTTCTCAGTGTTTCCGCCAAGAACAAATGATTTCTTTATAGTCAACCGGGCATATTTTCCTCTCTTTGTGTATGAGAAGCTGCACAGTGCAGTGTCCAGGATGAGGAACTGAAAGGAACCTCTGCATCTTTTATTGCATTTATGTCATGTATGATTGGCCGCCATGGTCTTGCCGTCGTAGTGGAAGGTAGTCCAACAAAGGTAACCTGGGAAATTTATCAGAATACCGTATGCTGCGCATGGTATATACTTCGGTTAAGCTTCTCGACGGGTAACTCAAGACGTGGCTGATACCAGTATTTAGATCGGCTGGAGATCTATCTGACAAGCAGCACGGCTTCTATGTAGAAAGGTCATTGAACGTCAAAGCTCAGGGGATTGCCCTTTGAACCGAATGCTCAGCGATGGTGGTAGAGAGACACATATGGAAGAAGCCGATATCAATTATTCCGTTATTCTTTCAATTGCCACATTTTTTTCTTATTTTCTAAAGCGCTAGTGTTATGCCTAGTCGCTACTAAAGCTTTTAATGTGACACTTAATTAATGGAGCGCTGGTATTATGCCTAGTCACCGACTGTTAAGACAACACAAGACGAACAAATACAGCCATGGATACGGCGGGATTCGAACTCGCGGGCGGTAGATTGCTGCTTCGGACTGACGCGTTAGCGAGTAAGCTACCGACATCGCAAAGGTTGGCAGAGTAGTAGCACGAGTGGTGAAATCATGTCTTGCTGGTAAAGCTTAGCATGCAAAACACTTAGAAGTCGGCAAGGTGGACAGATATCCTTTGAGCTCTTGGTCAAAGATTTTGCATCGCTGGTTACTTATGGGCCATAATGCGAATCTATCACAGGATCCGCTGGTTGTTGTACGATACCGAGGAGTGTGTTAGAAGAAGTACTGTCACCTCAAACGCTGCACAGGGGATGTGCCTTTGAGGTGACCCCTGGAACATCATGTGCTGCGTCTGAAAATACCTTTAGGCTACGCTGATGACATCACAGCGGTTATCACTGCCGATTTAACTTAACTCGGACTTAACCAAGGAATATTGGGCAGTGGAAACCAAACATGGCTTCCAGCTGGCGGTATCAAAGAGAAAGATCGTTATGCACACCTACTCTCTTACCCAATACATTAGACCTCGTCGAAATGTCGACCAAAAAGTAGTTCAGGTATCTTGGAGTGACGCTGGATACCAAGCTGGTCTATTCGAGTGACATCCGTAGGGCATTTGATAGGGCTTTAAATGTCACCACTTCACAAATGAAGCTATTGGCCAACATAGGTAAATCCAATGAGATGAGGCAGAGGCTTCTGTGGTGTTGTCAATCTCGTCTTGCTATATGGGGCTGAATTTGAGAGAGAAGAGTTCAAAACTAAGAGGTTATGGACGCGTATTGGCAGTGTTCTATACCTGTTACTACTGCACTGTGTTCGAAGAGGTCATTCTGTTGGCATCGGGATTCATGTCGACAGATCTACTAGTGTGAAAACGCAACGAAAGGTGTATCTCTCGCTCAGAGTGGAACAATGCTGATTGTTCTGATACAGGCGGGTAGGCAAACCTTCCAACTTTGGTAACAACGCTGGATTGAAACTACGGCGCTGGACAACTAAGCTGATTGGGCTTATAAAGCCTTGGGCCAGGCGTAGCCACGAAGAGGTGAATTTTTACTTATGCCGCTTCCTGTTAGCGCACAGTTACTTAAGGCGGTCGTCTTGTGTGTCAGATAAGAAAATTCAATTTTTTTCATAAATAACATCTAAAAGATATATAGGAGACGTGGGTAAAAGAATTTTTCGAAATTTGAAGCCGTTGAAAAGTTACAGCCGTAAACCGTAGGAGGTATACAGTGTTACCGTTGCAGGTTTACGTAAACCGTGCGAGGTATGCGCTGGATTTAGCATCGAATATTCTCGAGCTTAGCTCCTTACCTGGTTCTTTTGTGCAACTAAATTGTACTAATTGTGCACTGTACTAAGTGTAAACTAACGAGTACCCAGAACTGTTCACAATAATCAGGACTTTCGCTCCAAAGCATCTTCATTTTGGTGCAAAAGTCGTCGAAATCGCCACATTTCTTGCTGTGCTCAACAAAGGATTCGAACCTATCTTAAAGGTGATGGAAGTCGTGGGAGTAAATATTGGCCTAAACGTCCAAGCGTTCGTTCATCAACGTAATGACTTTCGCATCGACCGCTCAGAGAGACGTTTGAGCGATTTCACCAAACAAGCCCGGATATCAAACAGAGAAAAGAGAACGGCCTTGCATGACTTTTTTGAAAAAGAAGAAGGTATATTCTGTGGTCCAGGCATAGCAGGTTGATGGTCAGGCAATTTTTTTATTATGAATTAAATACAAAAACTTTCAAACGCGTTTTTCTCAAAACACGATTTTTTCAAACTGCCGCCATGACATCCTAAAAACTATTTGATGGATTCTGCGCAAATTTATACAGCATTTTAAGTACATATTTAACTACAAGTTGACTTAAAATAATTAAGATTGCCTCATTATTTTTCATTTTACAAGCTATACAAACCCCCCAAAAAACACGAAAAATTGATATTTTTTTTCTAAAGCGTAAAAAAATAAGTTTTTGGAAATCTAACTTAATTTTACTTCCACGTACAGTCTCAAGTCTAACAATCAAAACTGCGTTAGGTTTTTTGATTGGATTTCAGATAAGCAAAACGGCCAGATCATGGCAGCAGTGGAGCACCTCTTTTTATATATGTGTTCCTGTTGGGCGGTGTATCTCCGACTATTTTGTATATGATGACTTCGAAAAATGCACAAAGTTTGTTTAAATGTTAATAAAAATTATATACAATATATAAATTGTTTTCTATTAATGGTTTGTCAAAAAAAAATTCCCCAAGAAAGCATTAAGGACACCGTAATACTTATACCGCGTGGCTGAGGATGACGATGCATTGCACACATTTTTTTGTGTACAGCTCGTGAGTATTCGTGGATGCGCTGCTGTGGACCGGGAAATAATCACACACAGTCTCAATATACAATGAAAAGTTACTGCAAATAAAGAGAATGAAAGCTATGTTGTGAATTCATCAGTTGTGGTGCTTGTTAAAGTTTGTGGCTAACGATAGGTGAGTCAGCGTGATCGAGTTGAAGTATTGCTCAGGCGGGTCCCAACTTCGCTGCTGGGTATTCCTTTTTAGTGAGTCAAACCTCACATACCCCGTAGTCTGCTGGTCAGAATTTTTCGGGTCATCTACTCTTTGGGGAAAAACTTCGTATTGAAAAATTGTCTTCGAATCATCACCGAGCTTCCTTTCTGATAGACGGTTTTTACTAATGTTCGAAGAAGAACATTAGTATTAAAATCACTTTGGCCAAAAATTCATATTTCTATATATATATATATATATATATATATATATATATATATATATATATATATATATATATATATATATATATATATATATATATATATATATATATATATATATATCATCAAAAAATTTCAGTGAAAAAATCTCAGGAACACGCCATCCGATTGAACTGAAATTTTTAGGACACATTGGTGTATATGCAGAATAGTGCCAGGTCTCAGAAAAAGTTAAAAATCTTTAACCCTTTGGCGCCGGCGGCCATTTTAGTGATATTTTTAATATACCTATTATTCCGTACACAATTAAGTTTTGCAAAAATAAAGTCAACAAAATAAATTAAGAACGTGTTTTACATATGAACCAGATAATGTTTTTGAATTTTTTAACCCCATGTGTGCGCTGGGTGCCTAAAAAGAGAACGGGAAAAATTGAAAATTTTTAAATTGCGATAACTTTTGACAGAGCTATTCAATCATTACGAAATTTTCAGGACATATTGGTATTATTTAGTTGTAAATTTGTGTAGCTTTTGATGAGCGTGCTGGCAACCCTGTAGCTAGGGCAGGCACTGAAAGTGAAAACCTTCAAATTATCGTCTCTCTTGAAAAAATGCCGTTTCTTCAAAAAAAAGCCACTCATATGTAAATCTTGTGCTTTGTTTACATAGACAAAAAATAAAATTTGATATGGTATAACGGGCGCGCCTGGTAGCCCTTGCCCAATTTACCTATATTTTTAACATCAAAAACTTCTGTTCACGGAAACTCACGATCCGATGAACAGAATTAATTGAAATATGCAGACTTTATTGGTCTTACATAGGACCAGGTCTGATAGAAGTAATTTTGAAATACGGGCGATTCTGTGCCAGTGGTGCCATCTTGAAAAATCACTAAAAAAGATAACTGCTTTTAGCCCTATAAATTCTGATTGAATCGTTCGATTTTGACGAAATTCACACAATAGCTGGACCTTATTTCAATCCACGTTTGGTAGAAATTTGGTTGAAAAATTCGGTTGGAGCTGCCAGCTATGATAATTTTGGTGTCTTAAATTTGAAAAAATAAAAATTTGGAAGTGAAAATATTCAAATCATCGAATATCCTAAAAATGTCCGTTTCTTACAATAAAACCAATCTGTATACAAATCTTATGCTTTATCTACACGTTCAAAGTAAAACTTTGGAAATTTCATGTCGGACAAGAACGGTAACCCTTTCCCAGTTAACCTATATTTTTAGCATCAAAAACTTCTGTTCACGGGAATTCACGAACCAATAATCAGATACCATTGAAATTTACAGAATGCATTGGACTTAAGTAGGACCAGGTCTGATAGAAGCGATTTTGAATTGTGGGCAACTCTGTGCCAGTGGTGCCATCTTGAAAAATTACAAAGAAAAAAAAACTGCTTTTTACCCTATGAAATGTGAATTAGTTACCAGATTTTCATGAAATTGACACAGTAGCTGCACCTTACTCTAAACTCTGTTTGATATAAATTTGGTTGAAAAATTCGATTGGTGCTGCCAGCTATGGTAATTTTTGTGTCTTTGGTTTTGAAAATTCGCTCAGGAAAATAAAACTTTTTGCCCTATAACTTCCAGTGCAGTCATGGAATCAATACGAATTTCATACAACTAATGGAACCTATTATAAGCATTATTCAGGCCAAATTTGGTTGAAAAGCCTTGATAGGGCTGCCAGCTATTGTTGGTTTTGTGTTTGTTTGCAATATCTTTATTAAGCGGTTTTATCGTAGAATTTTCAATTGGTAATAATATTGTAGTGACAATAAACAGCAAATATTAAGCTTTCGATTATTTGAAAAAACTCGCTGCAGGTAACCCTAAATTTCTTTATACTCCTATAACTTCGAATGTAATATAACAACGTGAAGCAGATGTGATATGTTCTTGGCTTTGATACTGGCGAAAGGTTGCCAGCACGAGTCGGTTGTGCTACTTTTGTATCAATAAATGCTTACAGTTAGTATTCATACCGGAAACATTTACAATGAAAATAAATAACCGATGTTTCAATTCCCTAAGTTCTGCAAATTTTTCGGATCGCAGCCCCAAACACCAACTTCAGTTACAGTGCTGCAGGCACTGAGCATTTTCTTCATTGATGTTATATGAGATGCTGCTTTCAAAATTGGGTGAAATTAGCAACTGATAACGAATATAATTAACAAGTGTTTTTCTTTCATAAACTTTGAAACCCATGCCAGTGGTAATATCTGAAACCTTCTACCATATGAGTTATAATGCATTCTTGAGACCAAAGTAAAACGTGGCATTTCAAACAGTTTGGCCGTAATAAGCAGCTCATGTGGTGGAATATACACTCAAAACCTGCACGATTCTTCTACTGTTCTTCGAACATTAGTGTTTCTAGCGGTTCAGGTGTTTTTTTTTTAATTTTTTAAAATCAGCTCTAGACTATTGAAATAGTTTGGCATATTTTCTTCAATGCTGGCCGTTTTTCCTGCTTAAAAATCAAAAAATTGTTTCTGTTGTTTCTTTTATGAACGAAACACTGCTTCGATAATTGCAACAGTTAAAATTACTAATATAGCTTACATTAGGTATTACTGGCTGCCACAAGCTCACACATAGATCTAGTTGATGTATTAGTCATAGTGAATTACATGAGAGTTTAGACCGCACTGTACTTGCAATATAAGTATCAGTCTGATAAGAGAACTGTCATAAACAAGTTATACAAGTTACGAATAAACAAGTTACTTAACGCAACACTAGTAGTCCGTAGTAATACCAAATAAGAAAACTTGGAGCCAAAAATGATCAGTACAAATGGCCACAGAATGCCTCAGACTTTTTTGTGAACTGAATGATTTCCTTCAACTTCTGAAGGCTCCGAAGATCCTTCGATATAGACAAGCACTTTAATGATGCCCAGGTAGTATCTGGTAAAAAACTCCATCTTTTCAGTACAAACGACGCAAATTATTTATTCTTAATTTGTCACGAAAAGTTAAAATAACTGAAGAATTTTCGTGGATTTAAATAATGGGTAGTAGCGTTAGATATCTGTGCAGCATATGACCTTTAATTTGTCTTCAGTGTACTTTGTTATTGAACACTTATAACAAAGTAATTACGCCCCTAGCATTTTGGGCAATATACCACCAAATCTAAAGGTTTGACTAATATGTTTATAAAAATAGTCGCTCATAAGCTCCAAAAATAGAAAACTGAATGAAAATACTTACATAACTAAATCGTCCAAAAATTTCTTATGTATATTTCTGATCATCATAAAAAATACACCTAACATAAAAACATTAAAGTTCAACTCTCATTTACACCTATTAAAGGTGGCCATTTAAAGCTATTAAAGTTCAGGTTTCATGAAAACAGAAGCAGCGTCATCAGCGACAAGAACAACAAAAACGACGACGACGAGGATATGATGCATCGTCGTTTCCTGTATAGTATTCCACGCTTTTCAAGCTACATTCATTTCGCATCCCAATACAGAACACAGTTAAAATACATACCAACTACAGTATATACGACATTCCAACGTCAAACAAAGCATCGAATATAGCTATCCGAATAGCTACAAAATGGTGGTTCCCATTCCATCGAACTACCGTTACAAATACATAGCTCCCCATCTAAATAATATGCCCCACTCTAACATAAACTGTACCTTTCACCTTCCACCACCCTGCCTGTATATATACTTAAGTATCTATGTACAAAAAACTACCCTACAACGAGCTCAGAGACATCTCAAGCTAAGAACCTGCAGGACGAATATGTCTTCCTTTCTCATTCTGAACTTCGGATTTTTTTCCCCGTTGAACATTCTTCTTTTCGAGGGTATATAGAGAATCACCAAAAAAAAAAGTATAATTTATTTCTTATTATTTATTTTACGAATTGTTTGCCATATGAGGTGGATACTGTTGGCAAACTGAAATATCTGTGAATATGAAAAAAGGACTTTTTTTGTGCTCGCGAAAGTTGAAGATGATCCTGATGATGTTTGTTTGCACACTCGATTACTTGAAGAAGCAAGTGGAAGAAGTTGAATGTGAATTTCAGTGTATGGGGTGAGATAATTAAATAGCATATGGTAGAAATTGTCACAGATTGGAAATTTATCTCAAGGATGTATGACGTGAAGGATCAAAGAATAAAAATAAATTTAGGAATGAAAAGTTTATAGTCCTGACTGAGATGTGTTGGGTGTCGTCATGAATATAGATGTCAGAGGGTAAATGCCCTGGAATAAATTTTTGCGATTGAATAATTATTACAAAATATCCTTTTCTAATCATCCCTTGTCCTGGTCAGCAAACTGCCATTTTTTACTTAAACCCAACAAATATCTTACAAGAGTTCATTCTTTAAACTTGCGCTATGCTCCTGAGCACAAACTTTCGACAACTCTCTCGGCAGAAACAGCTACAACGAACATCCTTAAAAATTCCAATTCCCTCCGTTTCCCGCCCCTGAGCATTGAGCTCAACACCCTGGAAGGTCGAAGGCCTATACCATCACCACCACCCGAATGTCACTCACCAGGGTTCGAGTTCGAATCGAAAGGATTATAATCGAAGTCAGATACGGAAAAGCGCATAACAATACAGAAAGGACACGCCTAAAAATTCCTTCCAGGAGGGTGGTCATCAACCACCCCAACCAGTTATGTAGCAGACGGTAAATATGAGTACAAACCACGACGGACCTATTACATATTCCGCCAATACACCGACCGAAAGCTGTGAACTAGAAAGCAACATAACTGTACATCGGTGTTAGCTTGAACGCTGGTAGCTATCTATTTTCCCCGCACAGTAACCAACATGTTAGTAGTATAGAATAATTGTAGATTGTATGTACTTTTATAAGGGGAAATCATTGAGTATTTCGACGAATCGTGCGCACCAGCGATATCAACCCACCGTAAAGCGATAACGACCATTAACCACTCCCAGTCGAATACGAGAGGGCGGAATAACCAATCCATAGGTGGAAAAGTTTCGTTTTTCCAAGCAAAATACTGAGTATCGTTATCGCTAAAAAACGCGAGGGTCGTCACAATATTGATAACATATGTGCGATCGGACCGGAGTTCAATGGAATTGGAAATCCTCACAAGTCGAGTAGGTGGTCTGGTACTAACTATCGCACAGTGTACGGTTAACTGTGAAACGTACAGTTCTGTTGTTTCCGCGGTACGGTAACAGTAGCGAAAGATAGTAACGTATGTACGTGAACGGAAATTTCGTAGGAATTATAAGAGTGGTTCCGATAGTGCTGGTGTAATTTTTAAAAAAAAACCCCTGATGAATAATCTCTGAAATCAATCAACTCAACATTCAAGTTCAAAGCTAGCCCATCTGTTTAGGACTTTCACTTTTGCATTCATGCTGTTCCAGCTGTCTTGCAAGTGGCAGCTATTTACACGAAATAACTTTCAACATCATTCAACTGATTTCAACAATAGACGACAGAAAAATTCACTTGCAGTCATAATACAACGCAAGGACGAAACGCATTTGTTTCTGCATCATTCCAACTTACATGCTTACATCCCAGCCAAAGTCTACCAGCCCAGACATCACTCACATATGCTATGAAATGTGTTGCATTGTGTACTGAAATAAAAGTGCGAACAACCGTCAAAAAATACTCCCAGGGTCTTTACAGGATCTGTGCCTTATTAAACGGCACTCATTTGGATACGCTCTCATAAAGCTACGCTGTAAAAGCAGCTAGTCTAGTCAAATTGATTTTCCCTGTTTTTTTTTTTCATCCTAACCAGTCAACAGCCAGTCAACCATCCGCCGCTGGAGTTTTCCTAGACATGCTAAACTAAACACTAACTAACCAATTAGTCGCTATTCAAAGTTTGTCCTTTTTTCGTTGCGGTGTTGTTGTTGTTGTTTTTGCTGTTGGTGCTGCTCTCGTTCATCATTACACATAACCGTCGGCTGTTGTGTTTTGTTTCGTAACGAATTTCCAGTGAGAGAAAAAAATTGATTTGATTCAAAGTGTGTGTGTTGTTTTTGTGCTAAGTGGACGTGATATGTCAATAATTGGATTACTACTATTAAAGAAAATATAGTTTTCGGACGACGTTGAAGGATTCGAAGGTGTGTCTGTGATAAAGGCAAACAAGGACTCTCTATTTAATGTGCTTTTAGTTCAGGATTATGGAACTCCTGAAATTAATGATGTACAAGAGCGATTTGTTGTCGAATGTAAATAATAACTGTGAAGATGATCGGGTGCCGCCAATACATTTAGAACAGTTACCGGATTTTTTGATATGTAAGTTTGAATTTCTGTTAATTATTTGAAATTGATCGTTACTTTTTTAGGAATTTGTCTTAGTTAATATTCTTAAGACGGTTTTAAAAGCCATTCTATGGTTTTATCTACAAATTGGTTATTTAAAGTGCTTAGTCGAGTCCCGACTTGGAACTTCATGGACTTGTAAATGATCTTTTTTTAGTGAGTCAAACCACACATACTTCGTGGTGATACGTCACCCGGGGACCTGATAAGCATATTTTTTTTGGCCATCTACACTAAAAATTAAAAATTTGTTCATGAGTATTGAGTTGATTGCGAAAAAATTCTGATGCCAAGACAAAACTTCTTTGCGCAAAGCTTGCTTCCAAAACATGATTGCTGCGTTTGTAAGCTGACTATTTTGCAACCGTTCCTTCGGAGGACCATAGAACAGTCACTGCTCTTTGGTATACCACAATTAGTCTGCCGGCAGTAGTTGCAAAACTATGAAAAAAAAAATGTATCACATTACACCAGGATAACATCAGATAATGGGGATACCACACTTGACAGCAGTATTCCAAAAAACTCCGAACAAATGAAAGGAAAATGTGCAAACAGGTGGAGAGTTAAACAAATGGTCTGCTATATGGTGCATATTGGTTCAATTTGAAATTAGAATTAAATGTCTCGCCAATGACGCTACAATTGACAGCAATGGTGAAAAAGGAGTTTGACAAGAAAAACATCTTGTACTAAAGTCATCGGCATACAAAAGACAGGGAGAACATACAAAGGTCATTCATAAACATTGTACTCTTAAAAACATCATCCAAATACAATAAGAACAACAAGAATTGAACCTTGCGGAACTTCTTCTTCAGGATCAAATGTACCAGAGGCACGTGAATTCACAGTGGCTGCACAAGTAAGGTCAAGAATCTATGAAGTGAATCAGGAGAGTAAAGGATTGGAAACATCATGATTTCCTAGCTTCAGAAGAAAAAGATCATGATCGATAGAATCAAAAGCTTGGAAAAATATATACATGCTATGTCTGTTTGTTTTTGTTTATCAGGTGCAATAGTGTTTGCGAAAGAAAGCAAGTTGGTTACTGTGAATTTGCCTTTTATGAGCCCTTGCAGCTCCAGAGTAAAAAGTGGACTGAAGGATTTACTTTATTGTAGCCCATTCCATCAAGTGGTTTTCTGAAACAAGAAAATAAGGAATTGGGGTAATAATTTGAGATTAAAACCTGGTCAAAGTTTTGTGTATTCGAAAGACGTTTGCCATTTTCTATTATTTATTTATTTTTAGACCAAACAAGGTGTATACATAAAAAATAACAATGTGCATTTTCCTAAAGCTAAACTAAAATAAAATAACAAGAACAAGTCCCTCGTCTTTTGTCTGCTTGTCAATTTGAGGCGGAGATTTCAAGGAAAAGAAAAGTTTGTTTAAGAATTGAACGCTTTAATTAAAGCTCTTTCAACCTGGATTTAGAGATAGATGAGGCGTAGTAGTTGGAAAATTTGCGAAATATTTTACAGCATATATTTATCGGTTATCAGTCACCATAAACCGTGTCATGTTGAAGGCGTGTGTGCCTAGCCCGTCTTACAAAATCATTGAACGTTATGTGGTTGCAAATGTATCCAACGTTAATCAAACCCATAATCATATCAAAAACAAGAACTGAGCATAATAACGTTCTGCTTGAAGAAAGTGCTGTTAGATTCAAAAGATATAGTCTGTAACTATAAACTGAAAGAAAAACTCTTGGTTGGTTCAACTATTTTTAATAGTATTGCAACGATTCATTTAAAATCGTTAAACGAACTACGGAAAATAGTTATTTTTATTATGTTAATATAGTTAATTTAACGATATAAAAGTAGTTGGTTCTGGTTGTACAAAAAATATCGCAACCTTCATGAAATCAACTGTTTTAATTGTTTCCTAACCACGAAAATTAGTTGATAAATTGAAAAATTTTCATCAATTCACTCAAAACTTCAACGTTTCGAATTATCAACTGTTTTTATGGTACGTAAACTACTTCGCAATAGTTGATTTCAACAAACGTAATTCAATGAGCAACGTCTTTGGAATTACTCTACGCAAAGTAGAATGGTTTCAACATTTGGATGTTTTTCATGCTCCGAATGAAATTGTTTATCAACCACGCGTCATGGTGCATAAAAGTAATCAACGATTTTCTTATGGTTGTTTTAACTATAGCCCTAGTTGATGCAAAAACAACTAAGGCAAACTGTTGATTTTTCATACTCCTCATACTCATACTCCTATTCTATCATAGAAGTTTCATATGCTACATGGCAAAATTGTGTTCGGTTTGCTGTTCGATATAATTCATATTCATGTTATGCAGTGAAGCCTTTATATTTCCCTTCTTCTATTCACAAAATATAAGTCTTCTGTTTGCAGATCACTGTTATAAAACAGGGAGTCCCGAAAACGATTACGATTGTCCCAATGCCAGAAATTGTTTAGCAATTTCAATTGTTTTCATAGATGCTGCAGCTTGCAGCTATGCATATGAACTCAATTTCACGTCTCACGTCCTGTTTCTATTTAAGGCTTGGATGGATTATGTTGCTATGGTTTATGGCTTATTAATGCTCCTCTAATGATACAAGCATTTAGAGAAAAATATACCAATACATCGTTACCGCCTGAACCAGTACTTTTTTGCACCACGGACGTTGTTTATAAACCACGCGTCATGGTGCATAAAAGTAACCAACTATTTTTTTATGGTTGTTTTAACCATAGCCCGTAGTTGACGCAAAAACAACTAAGGAAAATGGTTGATTATACCAAGATTTTTCTTTCAGTGTATGATGGAAGGCTTACAAAATCACATGGATGGCATACGTCTCTCAGGGCAAAAAGAACAAACTACCAGTCTATCGCTATGAGTATTGAAAGTAGGATTCCAGACGAAGCACCCATATTCGAATAATGGACGAACTAAAGATATGTACATTTTTTTTTGGGCCACATATTTTTGTGGCCCACATCTTCTTGAATTCTTTGGCGTGCATCTTAATGAATCCCAGCTACTTTCTGGCTCTTGAAAGTACTTTGTCGTATTGAAGATTAAAGCGAAGCTTTTTATCGAGAACAACACCGAGATCCATAACATTATCTACATACTTCAGTAGCTGATTAGTCAGGCGGTAGTCAACATTTACAATAGAGGTCTTATGGGAAAAGCTTATGGAATGGCATTTGGCTGCGTTAAGAAGAAGTTTTTTTTCGGGCACAGCATTGCTCAAGCGATAAGAGCTTTAACTGAAGGAATGTTGAATCAGATTCCGACTGAATAGTGTAGTACATCTTGAGTTCGTCTGCATAAAAACGGTGTGGAATGTTCGATAACACCTCCAATAGACCCGAAATAAAAATAAGAAGCAGGCCTAAGTGGTTGCCTTGCGGTACTCCAGAGGAGACGGTATTTATTTTTGAGAGAAAAACTTGATATTTTCCAGGCTGTGTTCGATTTCTTAAGTAACAATCCAACCAATTTGGCAAGTTTTCTGAAATGCCAAATTTTTGCAGCTTAAATTTCAAAATATCATGGTCAACACGGTCGAAAGCTTTGCTAAAGTCAGCGTATATTTTATCAACTTGACGTCTTTTTTTCATATTGCAAAGCACATTCGCAAAGCACAAATCATTATTGTACGGTTGGTGGTAGTGGACCTACCTTTTCTGAAGCCATGTTGTTGCTCGTTCAAAAGGAGACTAACCACAATTGTAAGTTTTGGACAAACATTTTTTTTCAAATAGCTTTAGTAGAGCTGACAAAATGGCGATACCTCTATAATTCTCAATCGATCGTTTGTCACCACTTTTGAGAATCAACGTAAGATGGAAAGACTTCCAGAAACGAGAAAATACACCGCATGACAGCGGTTTGTTGAAAATTATGTGCACTGTTGAAATAATCGTCAGATAGTTTGTTTTCTTTTCTTAGTCTTTGGAACGTAATTTTTAGCCACATCAGACTCTAACTGATAGAATAGTACGAAACTATATCCGAAGTAAGCTCAGGTCAAAGTTTATAGAAAGAGAAATAAATGCATAAAGACGAGGATAACGACTTCGCTGGAACGTTCGGAATACTATCGGAATGCGAAAATAAGATAATGTGGGAAAATTTAGGAAAGAAGGACGATTTTATTTCGATAAACAAACAAAGCAACACTTAAACAAAACTTTTGGAAGGAAATAAAGAAACTCGAAGAAGAACTAATTCGAGGGGTAAGGAAAAGTCACTAAAGAGTATTCCATTGAGATCCTTATATACACTGATGAGAACGCTACCGCTATCTGATTTGCCACAAGCAGAAAGGTCGCGGTCTTTTCTAAAAGTATTTTGCTAGTTAAGCAGTTCGTTAATATAGATTTCATCAGTCAGCCAGTTTTCTGTTAAGCAAACAATGTCTTTGACTATTTTTAGTAAAAATTTTATTCAAAAATGTTATCCTACATTGAACGTCTATCTTTTCTTAACATTCCTTTCCTTGAGAAGCGCAGAGTCTGCTTGGATGAGAGTTATGTACCTCTTCGAAATCTGTCCCGATTACATTTCTTCCTCTTTCATCTTAGTTCATTGCACGATAACCCGTAAGGCTAATCAGGTCCTCCATTTTATTTGAAGTACCGTATGCTCGTACTGATAGTTTCTTCCACTCTCCTGTTTTGCGATTCTTACGCAATTTGGTCCTCTTGCATATTCTGTTGCCATCTTTAAAAATATTGTTCGTTGCAAAATGTTTGTTTCTAATTAATTTTATTTCCTATACTTGTTTATAATGGATTTTTTCTTTTCTTTTCTTGCTTTACTTAATTTTACTGTACTTAATTACTACTTTAATTATTTTTCATGTACTTATACTTATATTTGCTCATTTACTTCTTATTGTTTTATATTTTCATTGTGTCCAATCTGTTATTGGGCAGCTTGCCTGTTGTATTAAATATGCACTAAATTAATAAATAAATAGAGCTAGCTGATGGAAAAGATGAGCCAATACAACACAATACTTGTGCTGAAATATCCGAGGAGTAACTTCACCGTTCAGCTAATCTATTGCCAAAGGTCTTTTTGCACCCTTATTAGAATTTCATATTTACAGTTGACGTAAGATACTTTCCGAATCACAAACAGCATTCAAAGTCTGGGATTCAATGCGATATACGTAGGTTGATCAATATGTAATGATAATGAATATAAACAAAGGCGATTAAACTGAAAAGGTATATTTATTTATCAATATAGTCTCCTTACAATATAATAAATTTAATCCATCTTTTTTCCAAACCCACGATACCCTTAGAAAAAAATTATTTATCTAGACTTTCCCAAAATGCCTCAACAGCGGCCATCACTTCGCTATCATCTTCAAATTTCTTACCCCGAAGGTGTTCCTTGAGCCAAGAAAAGATGTAAAAGTCGCTGGATGATGTAAAAAAAATTTTCCGAGGAAAGATGTAAAAGTTCGAAACCTGTTTTGAAATTGCAGCCATCGAAACTGCAACCTTGTGAGCCGGTGCATTATCTTGATGAAACAGAACTCTGGCTCGCAGCTCGCCGCGACTTTTTTCTTTCATTGCCTCTCGCAATCTTCTTATTTGGTCTGCGTAGTAAGCGCCTAATATAGTGGCTCCCTTTTCCAAACATTCCACTTTGATAATTCCTTCAGCGTCCCAAAAAACTCAAGCATAACCTTTCTCGCCGAGCTCGACAATTTGAATTCCTTCGGCCTTGGTGAAGAGGGTTGCTTCCACGTCACCGATTGCTGTTTGGATTCTGGATCAAAATGGTAGATTCAAATCTCATCTTTGATTACGAAACGTGAAAAAAAAATCTCCTGATCTGCCTGAAACTTTTCGAGATTCACTTTCGAAATGTCGACTCGTTTCTTCTTTTGCCAGACGGTTAACATTCTCGGCCCCCAACGCGCAGATACCTTCTTCATATGTAATTCGTGGGCAACGATTCTTTGAACACTGCCATTCGAGATCCCTGTGACCTTAGCTACTTGCCTTATGGTCACTCTTTGATCTACCAACATGAAATCTTTAATTTTTTTACATTGTTTTCAGTGAGGGACGTGGTTGGACGTCCTTCGCGATGTTCGTTTCAATGGATGTTCTTCCCAGCTTAAACTCTTTGGCTCATTGTGCAACGGTGGAATATGGAGGAGCAGAGTCTCCTTATGTTTCCACTATGTCGCCGTGTATTTCTCTGGTAGAAAAAATTTTCAAACAGAGGTACTTAATGACAGTTCTAATTTCGTTTGTCTCCATTTTAAAGTTCTCTCTTCGACTGTTCGTATTCAAATAAATGTACCTCCCTGGAACCATGGCCAATTTATATGTTTTTTTCTTGCTTACTTAGTGAGTATATGAGGTAGCAAAAAGATTTTTTGTTGGAATTTTATCCGAACTGGAAATAGCCGATTATCATTACTTATTGATCAACCCTCGTAGACGAACGTCTTCTCGTTCCTTTGACCACTTCTTTTTGACTGATAACCATAATCTTTTCTAATACATCTACCTAATAAAATTTGCAAAAGCTTACTTCTTGTCCTTGACCATCTGTACTTTGCATTTCTTCCAACTGTTGTAACCTCTGACTATGCAAATGCACAATTACCAACTATCGCAGCCAAACCAGCCTAGTCGATGATAATTTCCTTACTGACTCACCCGTTCCCAGGTACAAACTGCTTGTCTGTCATCGCCATCATTTCGATCGCTCTTCCTGCCTTTCAGCAAATCATTGAGAGAATTGGGGATACGCATGACACATGGCCTAATATGGTCATGAGTGAAAAATGATAATGGCAGGGGTGAATAAATTTCAATAGGGTTGAATACAAGAATCGTTATCGGAATGACACCTTGCAAAATGATACATAACTTCGACGCAAATTGGTCCAACTAAGAATTACATTTTGTATAACGAGCACTGCAAATCGACACATTTCCTCCACTTTTTTTTTGAAAATCAGTCTCTCTAGGTGTTTTTGAAAGATCGGTAAGGATCTATGTTTTTCTGATATAAACAGTAGTATTTTTATAATACTTTGCTCTTAAATTGGAAACTGCTCTCATGCCCAGTAGCAAATAGCTGCTTCATCTGATATTGCAAGTGCAAGTACAAAGGTCAACCAGATCAGAAAATAAAGATTTATCTTCAACATCTCTCAGAGACTATCCGCTTGTTATCATACACAATGCTTCCTTGCGAATTCAATCTTCAACCAAACATTGTCCCAAACCGATTAACCAGTTCTCTGAAATCTGATAAAAAAAAAAGAATTCGAAACAAATCTAAAACAATACGCATACTTCAAAATAATTTCCGCGACTTTTCAATACAATTCCCGTGATTATCTTCAATTAGTTATCAATATCATATTTATCGAAAAAAAAAATCACCTCCGTCCGTTTCACAGTAGCTCGTGATAATAATCCTTCAAATTGATAATAAAGAAAAAACGCACAATGCTCAGTCAGCCTAACATATTTTACGGCAATAAATGATAATCGTCGATTATAGCGAAATCAAATAAAACTATGTATTGATAACAATAAAATCGATCTGTATTTTATAATAGATATCTCATGGGAAAATCCAAAACAAAATTGTTTCAGTTTCGGTTATCGATAATAAAACTGATAAATCATTTGTTTTGAATTTATTCACATGGCGGCTATTTTTACAGATAATAGATTTAAGTGATACGTACTGTATCTAAAGGTTACAAAGCTACAAGATAAGGTTTCTGACGTTTTATAGTGAATTGGAATGAATTTGAAATTGTTTAGGTTACAAAAATCTTGATTTTTGCTGATTCTGCAAAATATGAAAAACCTACCTTTTGTGCAAGCAAGTTAAAATCAATAGTGAAAAATTCCCTTTCCATATATCTGTAGCACTTAGAAAAACACAAATCTTCAAATAAGTAATTAACTATTAAAATGCAGATAGGGCGTTTATGCTGCGTAAGGCACAGTACTTAATGTATGAAGAGAGAGAAAGATGGCTCAGGGAGTAGTAATCTGAAGATAGAATTGTCTGTTCACACGTGTAGCAGTGAATATTTTATCTATTTTCAGCGCCGCCACAAAATGTTTGAATCAAGAATTATTGATTTTAAGTCATTAATAACTTTAAAATTAATCCTTTCAGCCCGAATAAAAGGCGGCGAAATACTTAATTCGTGAAAAATTCGACTGCTATTTCCTATGAAACTGTTGTCACTTTCATACCTTTCCACACCGTAAAACTCAATTCCACTCCTCAATTCAAATCAGCCGTTCAAGGTGTCGGCAAAAGACATGAACACAGTAAATTTCTTAATATCAAATAAGCATTCATAAGTCCAACTACAGATTATGGTATAATCTATTGAGATAAATTTGTGTACTAGAAAATTCTTAAGCATTAAGTTTTGGCGCCTTCTTTAATGTTTTAATTGATAGCGCATGTGTAAACGCTACGAATTTCAACAGTGTAGAAATTGTGAATCAATCGTACGTAGATACTTTTAAAGCTGTTTAGGCTTAAAGCTCCTTAGGCTTAAGCCCCTTGATGTAAGTTTTGCCGGTTGAACTTCTGTTGGCTTACGGCTAATACTAGCATGAATGAAAATCAAACGTTGTTTAAATAGTTTGATCTATGTTGATTTCTCTGTATTTTGCCGAAAGATATAAACTTTATTTTTTTTGTTATTACTAATGTTCGAAGAAGAACATTAGTATTAAAATCACTTTGGCGAAAAATTCATATTTTTATATATATATATATATATATATATATATATATATATATATATATATATATATATATATATATACATCATCAAAAAATTTCAGTGAAAAAATCTCAGGAACGCACCATCCGATTGAACTGAAATTTTCAGGACACATTGGTGTATATGCAGAATAGTGCCAGGTCTCACAAAAAGTTAATAATTTTTAACCCTTTGGTGCCGGCGGCCATTTTAGTGATATTTTTAATATACCTATTATTCCGTACACAAATAATTTGTGCAAAAATAAAGTTGACGAAATAAATTTCGAACGTGTTTTACATGTGAATCGGATAATGTTTTGGAATTTTTTAACCCCATGTGTGCGCTGGGTGCCTAAAAAAAGAACGGGAAAATTCGAACATTTTTAAATTGCGATAACTTTTGACAGAGCTATTCAATCATTACAAAATTCAGATTTCAGAACATATTGGTATTATTTAGTTGTAGATTTGTGTAGGTTTTAATGAGCGTGCTGGCAACCCTGTAGCTAGGGCAGGTACTGAAAGTGAAAACCTCCAAATCACCGTTTCTCTTGAAAAAATGCCGTTTCTTCAAAAAAAAGCCACTCATATGTAAATTTTGTGCTTTATTTACATAGACAAAAAATAAAATTTGATATGGTATAACGGGCACGCCTGGTAACCCTTGCCCAATTTACCTATATTTTTAGCATCAAAAATTTCTGTTCACGGAAACTCACGATGCGATAAGCAGAATTAATTGAAATTTGCAGAATGTATTGGTCTTAAATAGGACCAAGTCTGATAGAAATGATTTTGAAATGCGGGCGATTCTGTGCCAGTGGTGCCATCTTGGAAAATCACTAAAAAAAGATAACTGCTTTTAGCCCTATAAATTCTGACTGAATCGTTCGATTTTGACGAAATTCACACAGTAGCTGAACCTTACTTCAAACCACGTTTGGTAGAAATTTGATCGAAAAATTCGGTTGGAGCTGCCAGCTATGATAATTTTGGTGTCTTAAATTTGAAAAAATCAAAATTTGGAAGTGAAAACATTCAAACCATCGAATATCCTAAAAATGTCCGTTTTTTACAATAAAACCAATTTGTATACAAATTTTATGCATTATCTATACGTTCAAAATAAAACTTTGGAAATTTCATGTCGGACAAGAACGGTAACCCTATTCCAGCTATATTTTTAGCATCAAAAATTTCTGTTCACGGGAGCTCACGAATCAATAATCAGATACAATTGAAATTTATAAAATGCATTGGACTTAAGTAGGACCAGGTCTGATAGAAGCGATTTTGAATTGTAGGCAACTCTGTGCCAGTGGTGCCATCTTGAAAAATTACAAAGAAATAAACTGCTTTTTGCCCTATCAAATGTGAATAAGTTACCAGATTTTCAGGAAATTGACACAGTAGCTGAACCTTACTCTAAACTCTGTTTGGTAGAAATTTGGTTGAAAAATTCGATTAGTGCTGCCAGCTATGGTAATTTTTGTATCTTTGGTTTTGAAAATTCGCTCAGAAAAATAAAACTTTTTGCCCTATAACATCCAGTGCAGTCATGGAATCAATACGAATTTCATACAATTAATGGAACGTATTATAAACATTATTCAGGCCAAATTTGGTTGAAAAGCCACGGTAGGGTTGGCAGCTATTGCTGGATTTGTGTTTGTTTGCAATATCTTTATTAAGCGGTTTTATCGTAGAATTTTCAATTGGTAATGATATTGTAGTGACAATAAACAGCAAATATTAAGCTTTCGATTATTTGAAAAAACTCGCTGCAGGTAACCCTAAATATCTTTATACTCCTATAACTTCGAATGTAATATAACAACGTGAAGCAGATGTGATATATTCTTGGCTTTGATACTGGCGAAAGGTTGACAGCACGAGTCGGTTGTGCTACTTTTGTATCAATAAATGCTAACAGTTAGTATTCATGCCGGAAACTTTTACAATGAAAATAAATAACCGATGTTTCAATTCCCAAAGTTCTGCAAATTTTTCGGATCGCAGCTCCAAACACCAACTTCAGTTACAGTGCTGCAGGCACTGAGCATTTTCTTCATTGATGTTATATGAGATGCTGCTTTCAAAATTTTGTGAAATGAGCAACTGATAACGAATATAATTAACCCGTGTTTCGCTCTCATAAACGTTGAAATTCATGCCAGTGGTAATATCTGAAACCTTCTACCATATGAGTTATAATGCATTCTTGAGACCAAAGTAAAACGTGGCATTTGAAACAGTTTGGCCGTAATAAGCAACTCATGTGGTGGAATATGCACTCAAAACCTGCACGATTCTTCTACTGTTCTTCGAACATTAGTGTTTCTAGCGGTTCAGGTGCGCTAGAGTTTTTTTTTCTTTATTTTTTTTGGATATGTATATATATATATATATATATATATATATATATATATATATATATATAATTTTATATATATGTATATATATATATATATATATATATATATATATATATATATGTATATATATATATATATATATATATATATATATATATATATATATATATATATATATATATATATATATATATATATATATATATATATAGATAAACTAATATGCAGGTTAGCTGCGTTACTGAATATTTATGAAATAGAACTAGCTATTTTTGCACCACAATAATTATGTTAATGGGCACTGAATATGAATCTAGGAATTACTTTAGATGAAAAAAATTGCCTCTTCAAATTATAACTGACGTCTTGAGATAAAAATGGCTTGTATTTCTTTTTTTCCCTATTATTCTTTTTTTATGCCCTATTATGCTATAGCACAGCCTTGGGGGAAGGAAATTTAACGAAGGGGAGAAAGGAAGGGTTGAGTTTGCAGGAGATAGCGATGCACGATTCGCTTGAACAATTGTGGCTCATAGTTGACGGGGAAAACAGTAGATGGTAGACTGTTCCATAATCGTATTATCCTAGATAAGAAAGAATCGAGAAATTTGACGGTACGACTGGCACTGATCGAAAGGGTATGAGAGTGAGCGCGTCGTGAGGCTCGGGTGTTGCGCGTAGGAGGTGCTCTACAAGGGAGCAGACTTGATATTTCATTAGAGCAAAGACCATAATAATAGCGATAAAGAAGAGAAGGGCAACCTACATTACGTCGATACTCAAGGGATTCAATACGTGAGGTAATAGTTTCATCGCCAATAAGCTTGAAAGTTTTGCGTTGGACTTTGTCTAGTTCCGCTAAAGCATGATATTCGATTTTTCCCTGCCCCAGCCCATATATGGGTGTTATACTCAAGTCTTGGTCTTGCAAGAGTCTTGTAGATGTGCGCTATGTCTGATGGTGTAAAGTATTTCTTGCCTCTCTGAAGGAATCCTAAGCATTTCATGGCATTTTTCGCAATTTGATAAATATGGCTGGCCCAGCTTAGTTTGCTGGAGATGTTAAATCCTAACAGGTTCAGCGAAGGTGATTCGCAAATAGTGTGGCTTATAAGAGGAGGGTAAGCAATAATATTTAATAGGTCCCTGTTTAGCGATGCAAACATGCGATCTCTACTAACAGAAGTAGCATTTCCACGAGAGTCGGCTACTCTATCAAAAGAATATGCGAATTCAAGGGTGCTGTCATCGGCAAAACTATGAATCGGATTGAAAAGTGGTCATTTATAAATAAAAGAAAGAGAGTTGATGTAAGAACAGTACCTTGCGGAACCCCGGCATTGATGGTGTGGACACAAGATTGGTGTCCATCCAGACCAACTTGAAAGGAACGATCTGTGAGGAAACTTTCAATCCACTTGACAAGGACGGGGTGAAGACCAAACGCACGAAGCTTGGCTAATAGGACAGGGGGCCAGACTCTGTCAAAGGCCTTCAAAATATCAAGAGAAACGATCATTGCTTCACCAAAATTATGGAGACAATGGTTCCATCTCTCAGTGAGAAATGTAAGTAGGTCCTCAGTGTAGCGTCCGGAACGGATTCCATACTGGCGGTCGTTGATAAGATGGTTCAACTCAAGATATTTCATTAATTTTGAGTTCACGAGAGATTCGAATACCTGAGACAGAACCGAAACGCATTCAATTGGATTTTCAACTAGTAGAAATAATCTATCAGAGCACCGCCCGCAAAAAAGGATATTTTTTTGTTTTGAGTGATGAGTAGGTCTACTATATAAAGCCTGAATAGTATTGAAAAAAACAGTGAACTTTATGGAACCTTCTATTGCCCGAGCTCTCGAGAGAGGATTTCCCATTTTCAGTCAGAAGGTTCTTTCTTGTAGGAAAGATGCTATTAATCGCACGAAAGGTGATAGAATTTGGAAATGATGCCGCTTGACGATTAGCTCTGCATACCAGATTTTACCAAACGTCTTGGCTACATCACACATGACCAGTCTTATGAATTTTGTTTAGCTTCAAACCTTCATAAGGTCTTCTGTATTATAGCACTCTTCAGAGCTCTGCAGGAGCTCTGGAAAAAGGTGATTTTCCCTAAGAAAGATAGTAAGCTTTCTCTAGCTTGTCTATTATGGTTCGAACTTCTGTTAAGTTAGTTGGTCTTACTTAGAGGTTCCTGGCTGGTGTGGGCGCAAACATTTACACAACCGATTCAATAATATTTTATTCCTCGCTATCGTTTTCCGTCGAGCTCCTATTTTCCTAGAATTGTAATTCTTGTTGTCCCGCGAAGGCCTTGGTTTTGTATATCATAGTTTAGGGAATTTGCTTCATGAATTTTGGGTATATTTATCATATTTTTCAGATTAAGATATTTAGTTAGGTGCCAGAATTCATCCTGACCAGGTTCCATGCACTGTGGAAATTCACTTCGGCTTGCATTGCAGAACTGTGCAATCTGACAGTCAATGGCTTTGTGAGATGATTCACTGGCTGTTTGATTCTCTGACAATCCGTATTGAAAGCTTTTCTTCAAACTCGGTTCTTCCTTTTCTTTCGTTTCAAGTGATTGTTCTCAGTATTCATTCAACATTTCGTGACGTTATGCAATCGGTTGTCTTTTCACTTCATAAGGTTCGACTATGTAGATATCTTCTATGATAAAAGAATCCCGCTTATGGTCTCACGATGACTCATCAAGAGTCTTAAAACGTAATTTGTAGTTGTTTCACAAAAAAAATCAGAAGCTCTGTTGGAAAAAGAGAGCCTTACTGATCAAAAAGCTTTTCGATATCTGAAGTGAAGAATGTTCGACTGGAAGTTGTTGAAGCCGCAAAAGCCACGAACTCAAAGGAGTCCGAGTGAGCTTTTGTGCGTCATACTTTGGAAATAATCCTGCATTTTTCTGACTGAGACATTAAGGTCCAATTCTCGGGATTTGTGGTGTAAGCGCCAATTTGGTTATTGTGTTTTGAGTAGTGAAGTGGTTCTTGCCACATAGAAAAAGTCTTCCTGATGTTTACTGGACAACTTCCACCGCTAACCGGATGTTCACCACCGCAGTTGATGCGCTTAGCCTTTGCCTCGAGTTGCTTAGTGCACTTTCGAAATTAGTGGTTACCATCGCATTTAGCACATTTTGCCTCAGCGTGACAATTGTTTGTGGCATGATCAAACTATTGGCAGCTGTGACAATGTGTTTGTCCATCTTGTGGTTGCTGATTTTTGACTTAGCGAATCAGCCGAAAAAATGTCAGTTGGGCTTTCAAAGAAAGGTTTTGAATAGTTTTGTGTTTTTGCTTCTCATTTTAAGCAAACAAAAATACCTCAATGTGGTGAAAACCACGGGCCTGATCATCCTCTATAATTTCTTCTGGGCTGAAACCATAGAGACTTCGAATTACTATCTTCAAGTTTTTTTCCTCGGAGAAGAGAAATGTAGGATATTAGATTTTTTCCTTTGAAGAGTTTGTGATTTTTAGTGGTCCACTAGCTTTGTGGAGATTACTTGGATTCTCAAATAGACCCGTTCAGCTTACTCATATTTATTATTGAGATTTTCTGCATTCTAGAATCTAGGGTCCGATTTGGTGGCTCCGTGATCCTTGACTTCTTTTTTGCCATTATTTTCTATATCCATTTAATTTTTTAACGACAAATTGGGAGCTAGCTTTCTTTTGAATCGCCAGAGATTCATAGCCACGGTTAGCTTTAGTGTGGAAATTGCGGAAACTGTTCTAGGAATCGGCGATCGCTGGTTATTGAAAAAGGCCAATGCATATCCATCACAACTTAGCTATTCTGCTTTTTACATATTTCTCCTCTGCCGCTGAAAACTCTACTATTTCTACTAGATTTTTTGTCTTCTTTTAATTATTTTCAGCTGCCGTGGTTGGAGATGCTGTCCAACTCCAGTAAGTTTTAGAGATTATGGTGGAAGTTGTGAAAGGATACAACAAGGAATCACACCTTTGCATACCAATGAAAAATACACTTATACATATGTTATTCGAAAAGAGACAAATTTAAGGTGTTGTCAACGATAGTCAGGTAACAATATCAACAAAACCTACATAAGTGAGAGTCCCAGATATTTTCTTTTCTAATCTTTGCACGGATTATTCGGATAATTATTACGGTGTGTTATTGATATTAGATTTCGTTCAATATGTAACTAATTTTAATTATCTTGCAAGTTCTCTGATAGTGAAACGACGCCTAAAAACAAGTCAATCAATCCTTAAATGCAGTTGTCATCAGTTCAGGTTCATATTCAATTTATTCACGGCCAATTCCAAATCAAGCAGCGAACCACTAAATCGAAATCACCATCGAAAATTCTCTGCCAAATTTGATGCTTTTTGAAGCACAAATTATGAAGGAATTATGCATTATTTGCTCTGCTGTGAAAGCTAGATGTCCGAAATGCCTCAAATTTGGCCAGGTGGACAGATGTGATGTGGGCACATAGCTTCCGCATTCTTGATTACCTGTTGGTCATGATGTGGGACTATCTTAGGGATCGATGACTGTTGTTTGATACCAACGAAGGTGTCCGATGGAGGCCTCAGGTGTAGCACAGGGGTATATCCTCGGACCTGACCTCTGAAATATCGTCTACAATGTATTGCTGCGCCTGGAAATGCCAACGGATGTGTTTCTCAGGGGTTACGCTGACGATGCGAAAGCAGTAATCACCTCTAGAGCTGCCTAACCTCTTGTCCAATTCAAACTTAATCAAGTCATGAGGAGGATGGAACCATAGATGCCCGACTATGGCGTGTGACTGGCACTGTCGAAGACAGAGATCATCATCCTGGCAAAACGGATGATACCGACTGTCGTCCCGATGACAGTGTGCTCTGCAGATACCCAGACCAGTAAGTCGGTAAAGGATCTGGGAGTGACGCTGGACAGTAAGCTGTCCGACTGATACCACATTCGTAAGGTATGTGACAAGGCTCTGAGAGCCATCGGTTTTGCTGAGTAGATTGATGGGTAACATCGGTAGGCCCGGCGAAACTAGACGGAGGCTGCTAATAGCGACAACCAGCTCTATCTTGCTTTACGGGGTGGAAATTTAGGCGGACATACTCTAAACGAAGAAGTTTCGAACGCGTACTGCCAGCGTTCAGCGTTGAGGTGCCTTGCGTATGGCCAGTAGCTACCATACGGTGTCGGACAATGCCGTGCTGATATTAGCTGAAGTATTCCCGATAGATATTAGCGGAAGTATTCCCGATAGATCGCAAAGAAGGGTACCTCACACGTTCTGAACCGGACAGAACATGGGCTCTAGTGCATGCAAGTTTGCAAACACTCTAACTTCGACAATAACATTAGAGTGCAAGCAACAAAGGTCGCTGGACAGCGAGACTTATAGGCCCCCAGCGATTAAAATTGTTTTTTAAATTTAGGAGGGTATCATAATCATTTTTTTATGACCTCATATGGGCAACGATAATCTTGCACCACGAGCGCATTCTCTGTCGAGGTTGTCTTCGAAAACTCAAACCGGGCTAAATGCATTCCCTTAGAAAAATATTTCCTATCATATTTCCAAATACTATACTCTTCCAATTTATAAAGAATAAAATAACTTTAAAATAAGCTCAATACTTTCGAAATGAGGGTGCTCAGGCGAAATATTTGACCTAAGCATGCAGATGATCCTAATGCAGACCGATGGCGATTTGTATGTAATATTTGACGAACTAAAGGTATCCAAAATAATCAAGTTTATCTGATATGGACAAAACTCGGAGGTATGGTGACTGAAAGATGAAAACCAGTGGCGAAATCATAGAAACTACAGGTAAACTGGATTGGCGAAGACATTGGGTTGCTGTTCAGATTATCAAAAATGAGGACGCGGTCAGGAGATCGAAACTTTTGGAGGTAGCGCAGTAAAGAGGTCAAGCTCCGCCACGAAACAAGAGAAAATTAGTGGAAGAATAAAATGTAAAAATAAGAATTTCTTATAATTTCGGTTGAGTCAAAACAATTGAAGGACCTCCTATTTTACTTTGTATGCATGGTTCAACTATTTTGAGTTTGAAAAATGGCGTACGTTTTGCTGACGTCACCGCATAACATTTTTCGGGAATTTACATGAATTTGTTCTGCTATCCATTTTCGGCACAGTGATTCCAACTGTTAAGTAGTCTTGAAGTTGATTTATTTTTGGTTTTTTGGTTGGAAATGAACAGAACGGAAATACAAGCCGAAACGTCATTTTTGACTCTATTTCTTTTTGATAAATTAAACCCAAAATCAGTCCCTTTACTTTTCTGGTTATTGGCAAATTGGCTCCTATTCCAGAAATAAGTTTTTACCCCAAAAAAATTATACCCGAAACGTCAAACTGATTTGACGCTTTCCTAATAAAATATGATTGTGTTAAAATTTTCTACGAAAATCATTAATTTATAAATACATCATTCACTTTCTTTACAATCTTTCGAAAAATTAATATTTCATCTTTCTATTACAGCTACAATCCCGAAATGTGGCGGTTGTCACGAGCTCATCTTAGATCGATTCATCTTAAAAGTTTTAGAACGAACGTGGCATGCTAAATGTTTACAATGTAGCGAATGTCATGCTCAACTCAACGATAAGTGTTTCGCTCGAAATGGACAACTATTCTGCAAGAATGACTTCTTCAAGTAAGTTCACAATAAATTACACATTTCATTTAGAATTTCATAGTGAGGGCAGGGAGATAAGTATTCGTAGACATTCGTGGCCAAAATAAAATAAGGACGAATAGGAAGGATGTTGTACTAAGATACGTGCTTCAAATTTTTTCACGTATGGAGAATATACGATACGTTCTAGAATAGTACGTGTGTGTAAGCCTCAGTTTGCATACATTAGCTCAACAAATAGGCCTAGGAAGGTATTACGCACGTAGCGAACTAGAAGAGAACTAGGAAATGTTAAGCACTTTCACACAAATAGATATACATATGTACATGGGGTGTATATATAGATATAGACATGAATAATATAGGAATCTACAATTTACCTAGGAAAGTAAATTTGCATTTCATTTGCATTTCATAAGAAAGTAAATTTCATATGTAGTTTGAAGTTGGCAAAAGGAATATTTCACTTTAGCTGTCGTTTTTTACTGAATTTTCGAAAAAATTTCAGTATTAAACTTGTTTCGCCGAAAATTCATATATCTTTATATATATATATATATATATATATATATATATATATATATATATATATATATATATATATATATATATATATATATATTTTGCTGAGATATATATATATATATATATATTTATATATATATATATATATATATATATATATATATATATATATATATATATATATATATATATATATATATATATATATATCAGCAAAATGATTAAGGGAGATAATCTCTGGAGTGGACAATCCGATTTAGCTGAAATTTTCGGAGGATATAGATGACTTGCTAGAATTTTGATACATTTAACCATTTGGTGGCGGCGGGCATTTTAGTGAATTTTCAAGTACTCCTATATTTCCAAGCAGTGTAAATTTTGGTTAGAAAAAAGTATTGGAAATGAAAACTTATTATGTTTAAAGCTTGCCTATGGTAAAGAATTGGAAATTTTGAACCGTGTGTGGGTGCTGAGCGCCTAAAAGTAGACGAGGATTTTCTTACAAATTTTGATTTGTCATAACTTCTGAAAAAAACATTAGATAATCGTGAAAATTGCAGAGCGTATTGACGTTGATTAAGACTTAGCACATATGGATTTTCAAGACAAAGCAGGTTATCTTGCAGCTACGGCAGGCTCCTTAAAAAAATCCTTCAAATCGACGACTCTCCTGAAAAATGTTTGCTTTTTGACAAAAACTTCAAATTATTGATAAATTTTAACCTTTGTCCATCATGTCAAATTGAACTTTTCAAAATTTCGACTTGCACAAGGTTGGCAACCCATCACCAAATTACCTCTATTGTCAGCACTCGAAACTTCTGTTCACGAGAACTGGTGACCGGCTTATCCAGTGATAATGAAATTCACAGGACATATTGGTAATAACTAGAACTAAGTCTCATAGAAGTGATTTTTAAATGCAGGCAACACTGTGGCAGTAATACCATATTGAAAAATCACTGAGAAAAAAAACTGCTTTTTGGCCTCTAACTTCCGATTCAGCCGTCAGATTTCAACAGAATTCACACAATATTTGGACCTTACCCCAGACAACATTTGATGAAAATTTGGTTGAAAAATTAGAATAGACTTGCCAGCTATGGTGATTTTTGTCTCCTAAATCTTGCAAATTTATTCAGCAAATAAAGATTTGTTCCGTATAACGTCTTGTCCAGGCATGAAATCAAAACGAAATTCGTCCAGTAAATGGAACTTAATGCAAACCAAATTTCGTATGAATTTCGAAAAAAAATTATGAAAGGGCTGCCAGCTATGACCATTTTTGTAATTTTTTGGAGTCTCTTTACCAAGCGATTATGCCATTAGATTTGCAAATGGCAATGATCCTGCAATGAAAATTAACAACAAAAATTAACGTTTTGAAAATTTGGAAAGTGTTGAGGGTGGTAGCCCTAAAAAATTTTTCACCCGAAACGAAATTCACAGGGTGGGTTTAGCTTAAAGTGAAGCAGATTTGGTACATACGAGTATTTTGATTTGTTGCTAACACAGGGTAACCAGCATCAGACACTTTCGTAAATATTGCACCAACAGATGCTTCAAATTACATACTCATATGTAAAGCACTTGCAATAAAAATAAGGAATCAATTTCTAAATTTCCGAGTTTTGAAAATTTTTTGGATGGCAGCCTTAAACAACGTTTAACCGCTGAAACTTTCGATTAAATCCGCAATGAGAACGAAATTCAAAGGATAAGTTAATTTAAGTATGAGCTTGGTCTGGTAAACTTATTACTGCTTCGTTGGAAAAGTGTTGCCAGCACTGAATATTTTCATAATTGGGTTTTGTTGCTCCGGATACTACAAAAAAGTGTATAACATCTTTCCACATTTTTTTGTCACTGAAAGACAATTTCTTCGAAATTCAGTTTTCTAGCGGTTCTGATGCGTGAGAAAAAAAACTGCTTTTTGGCCTCTAACTTCCGATTCAGCCGTCAGATTTCAACAGAATTCACACAATATTTTTTCACATATTTTTCACATATTTCAAAATGTTGAGCTACATCTATTGTGATAAATATATGAGTGTTTGATGTTGGGTTTTGAGCTACATCTATTCATTGTTTTTTTTTTAAATTTAGCACAAGAGAAAATTTGGGTAAAATAGTTCGATATGCACATGTCCTCTTTAAAATACGATATAAGAAAATTCTATAAACTTGTCTGCTCTACATATATTATTAAGGGCAAAATATATGAAAGCCGACTCCACAAAGAAAGACATATAGGTAAATCACCCTTTGCAAAAAGTTAACATCGATTTTCCCGGGGCAAAGCTACCGATCCCAATCAATAACTCGCGTTTTTCCTTTTCTTCCTTTTCATATCACACCTTTTGGCATCCTTCGGTCATCTCTTGGATCACATCATATCACGCACATACTCACCCCATTTCCTATTCCAGACGCTACGGTACGAAATGTTCAGCCTGTGATTTAGGAATACCACCGACACAGGTGGTTCGACGTGCCCAGGATAATGTCTATCATTTGGAATGTTTCGCATGTGCCATGTGTTCGCGTCAGCTAAATACCGGCGATGAATTCTATCTGATGGAAGACCGCAAGCTTGTCTGTAAACCCGACTATGAAGCAGCCAAGGCAAAAGGTTTGTTACTCGTATTTTCCATTGCAAAAAATTTCCCGTACAATTTAAATGTGGGGCCGGCATGATGCCGGCATGAAACATGAAAATTGTTGTAAAAAAAGATTTTCTTCAATCGTTTTCCGAATAGGTTTGTATCTGGACGGGTCACTGGACGGAGATCAGCCGAATAAACGGCCGCGAACGACGATAACGGCAAAACAGCTGGAAACGTTAAAGACCGCGTACAATAACAGTCCGAAACCGGCACGACATGTACGAGAGCAATTGTCGCAGGATACGGGACTGGATATGCGAGTGGTGCAAGTGTGGTTTCAAAATCGGTGAGTGTTTGATGTTGGGCTTTGAGAAATATATTAAGGAGCTAACTTTTGGCAAGATTTTAAAGAAAGTCAGCCATTTTTTTTCAGACGCCATTTTAAAATACTCTAGCTTTGCATAAAAATGTATTTTTTTTTATAAAGAACTGAATAAATAAATAAAACAATAAGTATTTAAGACTACAACATTTTTTCCTATGTCTCTTTAGAAAAATGCTTCAAATAAAACTTAAAGCTCATTTCACTTAAGCTTACTTCATAGATGATAGAAAGCAGATACCCAGAACAGATTTTACTCTTTTTTCTGTTAGAACTTTATCCTCCATGTAAAAGGTTGAGAAAATACTTTTTTCTTTGCCATTTTATCCCTGTGCTAAACTTTTACTGTTAAAAACTGTTTCCCAAACATATAATAAGGCTCTCGGTAAGGTTTTAAGCAAGTGTTTAACAATATTCTTTTGTCTAAGATCAAGCTGATGCTAGGTCGTAGCTACATCAAGCACAGATTTATATTCCTTGCCAAAGAAAACTAAGCACTAGTGGCAATTGTAATGAGGTTACTTCGTCTAACCTTGTCACCGATATTCAGTTCTGGCGCCACTGATGCGCTTTGGTTGAAATAATGTTTTTACTAACTACGAAGTCTTTTCAATACTTCTGGAATATTTTCCTTGGTTTTTGGACGCAACATTTTCATAGTATATGATATATTGGCTCCCCTCGGAGGTCTTTGAGGTCTTTCATTGAGTGGTTTTTCAGGTAGTTTTCAGTAGGTAGAGCGAACTGAATATCCATCCCATCATACCAGCATTTCCGTAGTAATTGTTGAGCTTTTTAGATCACATGTTCCGTGACGCAATTGTATTTAGCAAATCTAGGGTTTGATATTTGATGTTTGAAAAGAGAATGACGCTGAGACTCAATGAACATTCTTATCTTCATTGTCAGTTTCCACACTGAAAAAGTCGTGGTTGATTTAACTATTATTGATGGTAATGCAAAAATTCATTCAAAATTGTCGAATGAACTACGGAAAATGGTTCTTTCTACTATGCTAAAATAGTTCATTTGACCATACAAAAGTAGTTGACTTTCCTGACACAAAAAATATCGACAACTTCGAGGGTTCAACTTTGTTAATTGGTTCATAAGTACGTTAAATAATTGATCTATATAAAAATGAGCATCAACTCATTTAACACTACAAAATATTGAATTATCAACAATTTTCATAGTAAGCGAACCACTCTACAATTGTAAAATTCAACCAACATAATTCATCAATCACTTATTATTGTTGGGGCACCACAGACTATAGTCATTTTCTATTTCGTACTATGTACGAGTACATTGTTGGAATACCATAGTTTGTGGTTGCTAACTTTTTTACACCATGGATGTTGTTTATCAACCACGCGTCATGGCACATAAAAGTAATCAACAATTTCCTTATGGTTGTTTTAACTATAGCTCGTAGCTAACGCAAAAACAACTAAGGAAACTTATTGATTTTACCAAGATTTTTCTCTGAGTGCGGTACCGCAAGTACCGTGAATGGCAAACCGTTTCTTTAACGGTTTGATTACTGAGTTCACGTTCGATGATGTTAGCTTATTACAATGGTAGAAACCTGAAAAGTTGTCGACGATGAGAATATAGTCATTTTCTTTGAACATAAACCAGAAATTTTCTGTTTCTGAACATAAACCAAAACATAATCCAGAACTTTTTTCTCAACTTATTTTACGTCACTTCAATGAGTTTTTTGACAGATCGATCATTAGTGGATGAACTGCTCCAACGAGCAACATGGATTTGTCAAAGATAAATCTACTGTTACCAACTTGCTATCTTTCAGCAACACTGTTGCTTCTGCCATCGATCAACAAAGACAGGTGAATATTCTTTACCCTAATTTCTCTAAGGCATTCGACTCCGTCAACCACGTGCTTCTTCTCTTGAAATTAGACAAATATGATTTCTATGGTCCGCCGCTCTCCTGGTTTTCTTTTTATGCCAGATTTACATTCTCGCCGAGGAATGCCAAATGTAGACAAGGTCTGTGTGTAAATGGTCTCCTTGTCTATTCTCGGCTGTTTTTTTTCATGGCAACCACGCGTGTGTAAATGGTTTGCTCGTCGGCTCTTGTTTGTTTAAGAAGAGATAATGATCCTTTTATTGCTGTGCCTGAGTGTTTATGACCGTCTCGTCCTAGCTCGAAGCCGCTGGAAGCGAAGTCGGTTTTATGCATCGAGTCAAAGGGATTCGAGAGGGTAGCATGTGCTCATTTAATTCGAATTTTTCGCCGGGACTTCAAACATGTCTTTGCGTGTCCCAGATTGAAATAACTCAATGCACACCAGGCAGTTGCAATAGCCACAACCTGTACCTCAGCCATCGTTCACTGAACTGAGCAAAACAGCTCACAACTGTCGAAAGGTGCATGGTGTATCCTAAGTAAACAATTCAATTAAAATATCCTAAGTAAACAATTCACCCTATGAAAGATGCATGGTGCAATATCCTAAGTAAACAATTCACCCTAAGTCTTGCAGAGTCTTGTCCAATGTCTTGTTGAGTCTTGTTTACAAGACGCTCGTCCCTATGTGTAAACCCGGCATTACATCTATGAACGTGCTTGCGTTGTAACTGTGAACTCCTGCTCCTCTGCTCCCTTCTATCCCACCTCTGGTGTTCCGCAAGGATCGATGCGTGGCCCCTTGTTGTTCTTAATCTTAATTAATGATCTTCCGGGTCTCCTTCACTCCTTCTCCCTTCTTTACGCAAACGATCTTAAAATATTCAAAGTAATCGAAACAATTGAAGACTGCTTTCTGCTACAGAATGATCTGTACACTTTGGGCAACTGGTGTACTGCAAACTATCTTACTTTGAATGTCCTAAAATGTCGCCAAATGTCATTCATACGTAAAACTAATCCTTTAGTATTTTTTTATTGCGCTTCTGGTCCCTCTCTCGATGCTGTATTCTGTTTTAAAGACATGTTACGTTTACCTAGGCAGCATAACGAACTCAGACTTGGTTCCCTGCCACCGACCTTGTTGCTTTTCAAAATAATCTTAAAAGATAAAATAATGACTTATTCTGTTTAATGCATGTTCATCTTGGCTAATTGTTTATTTAAATTTTGGATTCTTATTTTCTATTGAATTATGATACTCTTGTTTGTTTTATATATATATATATATATATATATATATATATATATATATATATATATATATATATATATATATATATTTGTTTATATTCATCATTGTCTATTGCGTAATTGGACTCGATTTGTTGTTGTAGACATTAAATAAATAAATAAATAGGATTTGGTAACATCTTCGGATCAATGAATTTCCGTAACAACTGTTTAGTAGCACTAAAGTCTAATCCATGATAATACGCTAATTGTTCTCGGAACATTCAGTATTTCGTGATGAATGTACTCTGTTGCCATTTGGCCAAACTTTTTGGGTTTGTTGAATCAGTGTTTATAACTCAGGGGCAAGTGGCTTCGATCTTTTTAAAACAATTTGTTTTTAAATTTGTTGCTGACTTTTTTTTTCTATGATGATGCCAACGCTCAGGGGATGCCCTATTATGCTATAGCACAGCCTTGGCGGAAGGAAATTTAAAGAAAGAGAGAGAGAAAGGGTTGAGTTTGCAGGCGAATTTAATTACAAATGCCGTTTTTTTATTTAAGGGTGCTCTTGTGTCTTCGTTGGTTTAAGGAAGAAATTTCAGGCACCTCTAGGCGCCCAGAAAGCTTTGTTTTACTCGTCAAAATACGTTCGGATTGTTTCCGGATTTCTTACAAAAATCCGGGATCAAGGACAGAAGAAAAGATTCCATTCTCTGTATTAGCGTCACATTGCAGCCGTAGCATTGGAACCTGGCACGTGCATTCGCTGGGCATTTCCAATGGAAATGCTTTGCAGATTCAGCTTCTTCTCAGCAAGATTAGCAAACGCAATCTTGCGCAACACCTATTCAGTGGCCACATTAGGTAATAGCCATCTCTCTTTTTAAGCATCAACTACCCACTTCCGAAAAATTACATGTGCAGATGCGGTCGGCATAACTTTGGTGGGCTCCAGACTCTGGAGGAATAAAGACATAGCTTGTATATGATAGTATTATTAATAGTTTATTCAAAATATTTTCCATTTGAAGCGACAACTTTCGTCCACCTTTCGGCCAGAAGACTGATTCCTTGAGTGAAAAATTATATTTATTTCCCTTTTTTCATGCCACACCACTACCCATTTTTCGATGGCGTCATATGAGGTGGAGTGCTTTCGAATAAGTGCCGACTGCATCAACCGAAACAAAGAGTAGTCTGAAGTGATAATATCTGGTGAATATGGCAGGTTGGGTAGTACCTACCATTTCACTCCTTCTAGGTATGTCCGCACGGGTTGACGAACATGTGGCCTAGCGCTAACGTGGCCATTTTTCTTGAAAAATTTATTTCGGATGGTTTAGTTGAAGTCAGTAACGTTGAAAATTGATAATTTCTGAAGATTTTATTAATTCATAGTAGACCACGCTCTCCATGTCCCACCAAATACAGAGCATAATTCTTGTGACCTGTGAATATTGCGCTTTTAGTTTGATACACCTGATTTATCGGGCTTGATCCATACTAGTTTTTGTTTAGCATTCTCTTTATGTTTGCAAAAAAACTCTTCTTTTTTCTAATACACTTTTTCTACATTTGATACGGCGAGAAAACTAGTTGAAGAGCTAATAAAGCTATGATAACTGGCAGCAATACTGTAGGGTCTTCCAAAAAACGGTCTTTCAAAACATGGACATGGGCTTCGTACTCGCCCCCAACAATAAAAGCCATAACGGAAGAAATCGATACAGTAAGGTGAATGACCCCAATGCTAGCCTGCTCCAAAAGTCGACCACCCAAACCTTTAAAACGAAATCTAAAGTGTAGTTTTTCAAACTCCAGTGACTTACCTACTTTATTTACATCACTTTAACGATGTCACTTTCGAATCTGATCTTTGTTGTAAAAATGAACTGGAGAAGGCCAACTCTTGAAACAATCACCACTGTAGCGCGCCAATATCGCATGCCAGCAGACCAGACCCATGGTGTTTTTAGTTATATGGGCAGATATTCTATTGATCGAAATTTTCAGACAGAGGACTATTTATTAGCTGTGTTTCGAAATTATTTACAAAATTGTTACCTAAAATATGAGGTGAACCAGGACACAGTTTGCAAATGTATTACTGCTGGAGTAATATATGGGTCAAACTTTTCGAATGCTACATATAATGGTCTCCTACACCTTGAAATATCGGAAGCTGCGCTCAAAAATCCTCACTTTGTGAACCTCAAAGGGTTGGCAGCTGCATGGAAAACGATGCTCTCCAGTTGGCGATCACAAAAACTGAGATTGTCATGCTGACGAAATATAACGTAGGAGGCAAAATTTTATTTAAGGTGCTCCTGGTGAGTTCCGATGGATATGCTCGTGCGTGGTGTTGAAGGAACAGAATTCCTTACCTGTTTACGAGCGCAGCGTGGTTACGTCGTAGTACCAGCAGCTGAAAGTTCACTGCCGCCGGAATAGTATGGTCAAATTCCAATAGTTGATAGCACACGGTGCCAATGCAATTCCACCATACACATAACCAGGTCGTCCAGTGGTGAACGCTTGGCTTTGGTATAGTTCCAGGATGTTCGTCTGGCGATAATAACGGCTATTGTCGTACATAACCTATTTCTCATATACAACCCCTCGAAGGAAAAACGCCCACACAAAAAAATCACACTTTAAACATTAATAAACAAAATATTTTTCTGAAATTACAATAACATTTAGGTTTAACGAGGAGATAATACGCTTTTGTAGATGTGGTATAAATTTGAGCCGGATCGATTCAATATTTTTTGAGATATCTTGTACGGCAGTTGAAAAAGTACTACTTTGAGAAAAACGCGTTTAAAGTTTTAAAGCTCCACCAACCTGGGGAACGCCGCGCTGCCTTTAACTGACTATAACTCGAGAACTAATACGAATACCACGTTGGTTTATTTTAAGAGCATTTCAAACATTTTGATGTAATAAAAAAAAATCGATTTTTTTTTTAGCAGTTACATGTATTTTCCCCCTTAACGCAGCATTTGGTTAATGAGTTTATGCCGTCAACCAAGCCGTCGTTTCTTTCAGACATTAAAGATGGCGACTAATAACCTGGAACATTGTGCTTAGTTCGTGCAAAATTTGACAGGGATTGTCCCCTATGTTAGCTAGAATCTCCTTTTCATTTATCCCAGGCATTGCTCCAGGAAGACCTTCATTTTTAAGGCTTTTAAGGCAAACCATCGTTGAGCTGTATCTTCTGATACAAAATCGTCTCCAAATGCATCCCGTAGCCTGTGGGCAGCCAATGTTGGCTACGGGACCAATGTTGGCAGGATACGGGACACACCTCATTTTCACAGTTTAACTGGTCACTTACACTTCAATATTTCGTACAAGTCTGAATAAATTTAAATGATCCTTAAGAGTTTAATCATCTGTAAACATCTTCATCTTTAGACATAAAAAATCAGAAGAATGACCTTCTGGGCTAAAATGGTATACAGATGACCTCGTCATACGCAGTCTATTTGCTATTTTTATTTTGTTCTACATTATTTATCATTTTTTTTAGCTACCTTTAATTAATTTATTGTTGTAATATTTTATATTCCCCACTTTTTATTGGTGAAGTATTGGTCTTGAAATAAATAAATTAATAAAATAGCAACCAGTTTTTATAGCTTTTTTCATTAATTTCCACTTCAATAATTTCTACGTCAGTTTCTAGTTAGTTACCAAATATAATTTTCCCATTCAGTTTCCTCCACAAATTTTACACTTTTAATTTTGGGTCTACTTAAATCTACTTCAACAATTTTTCACGCGAACGGTTGACAGATTTTATATGGTGGTGAAAATTTGTATGCAGTGTGGTAGATATATATTTGGAGGATTTCTTTAACGTGCACTACTACATTTTGATTGTAATTAGTTTTCGATTCTAAGCTTTTCACGTTCCTGTATAAACATTTCAAATCTTTCCATGGTATAGAAGGTGCAACCACGCCAACATTTAAGTCTTTCACTTCAATATTTTGAAATTTTGTTTGTTCTGTTTAAAACTATACTGAAAATGGTAATCATATTTTCGATATTTTTAGAACATACACTTTATAAGTTCAATACCTCAACATGCTAAAAACTTCAATTTTCATTTCAGGAGAGCCAAAGAGAAACGTCTGAAAAAGGATGCCGGCCGAACAAGATGGAGTCAATATTTCCGTTCAATTAAAGGTGGTGGTTCACCGCGACACGATAAATTCCTAGATAAAGATGATCTTAAAGGCGATTACGATAGTTTTAGTCATAATGGTAAGATTTGCTTGATTTTAATAGAATATTTTATGAAAATGAAATAAATTTAATTTTTCTTTCAGACTTAAGTAATGACAGCTACAGTACTGTAAATCTAGGCTTAGATGAAGGTGCATCACCTCATAGTGTACGTGGATCTTACATGCACGGTAGCAGCAGTCCACCGCCATATCCATCTAGTCATACACCTCCGCCCATGGGACAAGGACACACATTTGGTTCATATCCTGATAATATAGTTTATACGCCTATTGGTAAGTTTTTAAATATTTGGTGAAATATCTTGCATGATTAGAATCTGTCTAAACAAAAATTTCTGGTGAATATTTTCAATAATTGTTGTTCATATGTGTGTGAATAGTTTTTTGATCATCATTTAATTTTTTATCGAGGCAAAATATCAAAATGTCTTTCATTTATTTCCCGGTGAGTTTCAGAGAGTCAAGTCTTATTATTTATTATTTATTTCACCATAATTTAATAAAATTTCAATTATTTCATTTAATATTAAACTATTTTCAGGCCAACCAGTCAATTCACTACTGCACGGTTCGAACGCTCATGGCGGTGGTTTGCCCGGTAGCGGTGTATCCGATCTTAGTAACGATTCTAGTCCAGCGCATGGTTATCCTGATTTTCCACCAAGCCCGGATTCATGGCTGGGTGATTCTGGTGGCGCAACGAATCAAACAAATCCAACACCAGCTGTGCATTACTGATATTCAAAACTACTAGCAAAAACTGCTGCTTCAGTTATCGAGCGAAACAACAATATAAATTTCCATAATAATAACAATCAAATTAATTTCCACAACAACAACAACATTAATCAAAATATCATTAATGATATTAATACAATACCGAATATAAGCGGAATTATTGGAAAATCACCAAATCGAATTGAAAATTTTCATGAAAAGCATCATCAGCAACAACAACTTTACGCAGCCGACCAGTCATTAATGTTTACTACTCATAAGAGTCATAATAGTTAATAGAATCAGATTGACATTAGAATTATTTCGTATTATTTTGGCATATAAGGTATTAGATGATCAAACATTAAATAGTAGAGTCCTGCAAGATTTTCATCAAAAAACATGTGAACTCAATTTGAAAGTAGAAGTAAATGAATTTTTACACCGAAATTTGTCAGCTTTTCGAAAATAATTTGGCAATTTTGCAGTAATTCTGTTTTTAGCTAAGATACAGTAAATTTCATTTTCAATCGAAACAAATTTAAAAATTTCACAATATTTGATGAATTTTGTTCACCAAATTCATTCATAGTTACAGAAACGATTGTGATCTTAACATTTTTTATTCAAATGGGCTAGGTAATTAATTAATCTTTATTTGGTTAATAATTAAAAAAAAACACATTTTCTGACTACAAACTTTCGAAATTCACACGATTCAGCAGCGCCAATTAACTTTTATCATTATATTACCAAAAATCTAGTAACTAACTAAAACATTTGTAAATAAAACACAGAAAAAACCCAATACATGTAATAAAATACTTTAAAATGTATCTAGTATCATTTTAGTAACTATGCGAAATTTTTACGTTCGCAGATACACATAACATAATAATTTATTTGAAATGAAATTATGAAAAAATACCGAAAATCAAAATAATAATAATTCCGAGAATGAGAAACTCAATCTAGTCCAGCAAAAAATAAACCAATAGATGTGTAGGTAGATAAAATCAGATATTAAGTCTTTTAAGAAAATGAGAAATTTTAGAGTAAACAATTTGAAATAAACATCTTTTTAATATGAAATTGCATAGCCATATGAATCGATAATATTTTTTGTTTTGTTAATTGTTTGTTTGTATTTCACAAGAGCACATATTTGTTTCTTATAACTATATACTACTAGTTAACTATTTTTATTATTTTTTTTCAGTACGAAATGTAAAATGGAAAAGTAAACACCTTAAAACTAAATATATTTCCCAGATTTTAGCTTCATTTACAAAAACCAGTCTTTGACAAATATTTCAGTGAACTTAACATCCCTAGTTTTAATCTCATCTGCGATACAAACTACAGTAAAAGTTCTTTACTAAAAAAATTTCGTAAATCACTGGAAATATAAAAATCATTTTAAAATAACAAATGAATAATATAGTTGACTAGAAATGCTACAACAAAAATAACAGCATTTATATTTAGTTCTTTGCTGCTATCAATATATTATTTTATCAATATCTTAATTTTTTTAGTAATTTGTTGTAATATTACTAAAAATGTATATCCAATATTCAAATTCAAACATTTTTATTTCCAAAAATGCGTTAACCGTCTTCTTAAACAGCAAAAAAAACCGTCAAAAAAATAAGAAAATTCTCCAGTGATAACAACAACCATTCCAATAAAAAATATATTGTCAATCGTAAAACAGAAACAATAAACCAAATAAACTAAAACATGACTATTAAATTTAGCACCTACTTTCAAATTGCTTCAATTAATTTGAATAAAATGCAACAACATGGAAATGCGAGTAACTCTGTAATTCAATACAGAATAAATATACCAAAGAAAAAAAAAACCTAGTGAGAACTCGAAATGAAAATAATAAAATTAATTCATAGTTTTTTTTCGGAAAAAGAAATTGCCTAAGATTTTTTTTTCTATTGTAAATAATGTAAATGTAAAACCAAACACGAGCAGAAAATGAAGAAAATAAGAATTCAAAAATCTAATGAGAAAAAAATATTTAGACTATACATAGACATGTATATGAAAATCGATATGTGAAAATGTGTCCTAAAAAAGCAAGAAAAGAGAAAATTATTTCAAATGAAAAATTATTTACAAGGTGTTTTATTGCAAGGCTAAAAGTGTAAAAATTTATGAATAAGACAATTTTTGAAAGTACAACTGGGCCTGATATAACGATATTTGGCACTAGCTAAGTTCATTTGATTCTCTTCCACAATTATATACTCTATCATATCTCAATCCACGAGTTAAATTGATCTGAATCGAATCAAACTCCGAACCATTTTTTTCCGAAACATCACAAGATCAACCGAACAATGAAAATATCCAATTTTCCCTTTTAAAATATTTCTAAGACAACCTGAGAGTCTTGTGAAATCAACAAGATGTTAAAAAAAAGAGAGTGAAATGCAAAATTCTTTTATCTTTGATGAAAGCCTGATGATGAAGCACTATGAGCAGAGAAAAGATAAGCAGCTAAAAATGTTAAGACAGAAGCATTGATTTAGGGGAAATGTTGTTTAAAGGTGCGACTTGCGAGAGTTTTCTTACTAAATTTAGAATGCGCTCAATTTTTAGTCAAATTATTTGTCTGCTTCTAGTCGAAATCACTGGAGATAAGGGAGATTTAAAAAAAATCAAGATTTGAGAAGAAAATAGCCGCGTGTGTGCGAAAAATAATTTTGTATTTAGTACTTGGAACTATGACTTTGATTTGCGTTTCATCTTAAATCTACAAAATTTTATAAGAGTGTTATAAGTAGAATCAACGTTATTTTAAAGACTCTGTTCAGTTTTTTTGGAAATTAAATGGAAAATAATTGAAAAGCAATGGAAAAAGATGGTATAAAAAGCAACCGAAATCTGAACAATTACATGTGTAATGTTTACTTCGAAGGTCACAGTCGAAGTAGCATTACAAAAGAACTTTACAAAACCACAAAGAAAATAATCGAGAGGTCCAAAACGTGAAATTAGCTGCTAGTCGTTGACTTGTCTTTCGTGGTCTGTAAAAAAAAGCCTATTTACACCAATACCTCATCTTCAATCTTCCTACAGAGGTGAGAATAAAACATGGGCTGTTAGCGTATTTCGGACCTAGCTTGAACCCGGACATGACTGCATAATAGAACTTGAGTCCAGCTAAGTGTGGCAACATACCAACAACAGTTCAATCTAGACCCTAGACTCATTCAATCTCATCGACCTGCTCGTACGCTTCCGGCAGTAGTTTAAGGCTCGTTTCACACATATGAGGTTCCATTCGGTTCGGTTCGTTTTCGGTTCGTTTTCGGTCGCTGCCGACAAGTGTGAAACGGTGCTTCGGTTTCTATTCAGTACCTAATAGAAAGTGTATAGCACCGAACCCTCCCTGGACACGAATAGGATTCATCAGGTTTATATTAGGTGTGAATTCGTGTCCAGGGAACAGAAAGCAATCAAGGCGTTCACACATGCACGGTTTAGTTTCGGTTTTAAACTGATTGGATGATTTGAATTTTTTTTAAATTTATAAATTATCTGTTTGGATCCCTCAATTGGAAATATTTAGACGTTTCACCTCATTAGTTTAGTCAGTTTTAGTTAGTTTTATTATTACCTCCAATGTTTTTGAAATAATTGAACCTTGTGCAAAATATGAAGATAAATTTAAGACGCAAGAGGCATGGAAAATCGGTTGTGTTTAAATTTTTGAAGACTTTTATGAATTTGACGTCACTACGCAAAGTTGAGGAAGAAAACACAAAACCTAATATGAACTGTGTGAGAACCGTGTCTGTGTGAAAGGGTTTTGCTCGGTTCGGTTTGTTTTTGGTTGCAACTAACAGTCTTATTTATTTTTTTATTTATTTATTGCCCAAATCCACAGAACAAATCCAATTATATATTATACAAGAAGAAAAATTTAAAATATATAAATATAAAAAAATATAAAAAGTATATAAATATAAAGAAAGTTAAAAAAAGAAAATTAGTAAATTCAGAAATACAAAACGGATTCAAAAGCTAAATCGACCGAAAAAAGAAACAAACAATTGACTAAATTATGATATACATATTTCGAGAATATGACAGAATGTTATTTTTTAAAGTATTTTTAAACAGCTAACGTTCGAGGCAGAGGACCAAGATTAAGGCTATTGTGCTGACGAGGCAAACGCAAAAGGGGAGAAAAGAAATAGGTGTCGGTACGGGCAAATGTAATATTAAAATTAGACAATGTTCTATTAGGACAGCCCGATTTTCTAACAGAGAGGTGAATGCTGGGGTCAACCAATATGCAACCGTCACAAAGTTTAAAAAAGAGGCACTTGTCGAGGAACACTTTACGTGACTCAAAGGAAGGAATTTGAAGCATAGAGAGGCGCATGCTGTAATCAAATTACAGAATACTGTACTTATAGAACAACGAATGGGTGAATTGGCGTTGCACGGATTCAACTGCATCGATCAAGTATCCGTAATGTGGACACCAATCTTGGCAACAGTATTCAAGAACACCACGAACGAAGGGAAAAAACAGATATAGAGAAGTGGAAAGATTAACAAAACGTTTAGAGGATCTGATGATAAAGCCGGAAAAACGAGAAGCCTTGGCAGTGATGTGTAAAATATACAAGTCGAACTTCAACTTGGAATCAAAAATCACGCCAAGGTGCTTGAAACTAGCAACAGCATTGAGAGGGGAGCCAAAGACAGATTAGGAGAAGTGCAAAGGGGATGTTTTATGGGTGGAAGACATTCGATGGCACTTCACAACATTCAAGGTGAGGGAATTCGTTGCGCACCAGGCAGCCAAAGCATCCAAATCGTTCTGCAATATGGAACAGTCACTAGCGGACTCAATCACTCTGAAAATTTTAAGATCATCAGCGTAAAAAAGGGAGGGTGAGTTAAAGAGGGAAGAAAGATTGTTAATAAACAAAAGGAACAATAAAGGACCAAGAATGGATCCTTGCGGAACTCGTGAGGTAGGGAAAAAGGGTGTGGAAGAACAAGAGTGATCAAGAGTGATCACAAACGTAGGAAGAGAACCAAGAAAAATGGACACCAGAGAGGCCAAACCCTGCTAATTTAGACACAAGAATATAATGGCTCACAGAATCGAAAGCCTTGGCAAAGTCTGTATATAAGACATCTACTTGCTTTTGCTGCTTCCGCAATCGAAAAGACAATAAGTTTGTTACCGTTGACTTACCTTTGATGATTCCATGCTGTTCACTGGCCAGCAAGGGCTGGATAAAAGGGTACTCTATTGTAACCGACTCTTTCGAGGAGTTTGCTAAAACATGGCAAAAGGGATATGGAACGGTAATTAGGGTAATTGTTTTAGTTTACGAACGTTTTGTTCTGACTTGCCCTAAGCACCAGCTGCAAACTGGTTTCCAACTGCTGTGTAGTGATTTCAACCTGATAACTGTAGAATGGTATGCTGCAAAAATGACGTTCCACGATATACATATTCCACATTCACTACAATCCCAGGAGCAATATTTGTGAAAATTTTCTTCAATAAATGAAATCTCATGAAGAAAAATGTCAATGGATTTACTAACAACAATTTGAAATATGAGAACGACTTTGATCCGAGGAAGTCATGTATTCGAGGAAATCATGTAACCGATCTCAGTCTGTGTTCAAAATGACTGTCATTGGGAATAGAGTTTTTTCCAAACTCTTCTCCAGAGTAGAACCTTACGTTATTATTGTTGTGCTTCTGAATCAAAAATTCCTTCATGATTCCTTGATTTCTGCGTTATCTAAATAAAAAATAAGGTTCTTTATCGTCAGTAAACACACTTCCATTTACTCGATACAAACACGTTACTTAGCTTTATTTGTCACAAACAACGAACAAGTTTCAACGATTGTGCTAATATTATAAAAATTGACTTTGATTCCTTTTGAGGTGTAAATTGCTCGTTTCACGTCCCATTACCTTTCGTAAATATTTCTACAATGCAGCCAAAAAATAAAAAACGAAACACTTTCTTTCCAGTAAAACGATTATAGGCACGCTCTTACATTCGCTCCACACAACCAAATTCAAACAAACTCTCAGAGGCGCCATAAAATATTTATTCTGTATTAAAACTAAATCTATCAAGCATAAAAACAATCCTTAAACTACAATCCTAAACTGCAAATACATCTAAGTAAAGCATAAATTAAAAAAATTAAAAATGTACATAATCACTCCCCTACAACTCTGTCGTTGCAACACCCCAGTACTGCCGCATTCTTCCTTCATGTTCAATTGCATCTTCGTGTAACCGTCTCTCCTGCATTGCTGCAAAATCATATTCCAAGTTGTACGGCATTAATCTCTGCAACGAGCCAAAATATGCTGCATTTGGACCTCCACCGATCGGTTGCAATCTCCCACTATTAAAACGCATCGACTTAAACAATCCACTACCAGAGGCTGGATGAAAAGACCTCGCACTACCGAAATGTTTCGATAAAAACGAATTCTGATAGGACGAGGGTGGGGGTGCGTGAGGATCATTGTACACTAGTTGCGGAGAGCTCGCCGACAGAAGTTTATTATTCGTAGCACGAACCAAATTCGAACTATTACTCAGCAAACTTAAATTATTTCCAGCAATCTTCCCCTTCGGATCTTTTTTGGTGAATGCCTTTGAAATCGTATTCAGTTCCTTGTCGAATAAAAGTTGTGTGTTTTGCTCCAACATATACTCCCAGCATTTGTACTGTTCCTCAGATAGTGCTGAATCCGTTTCCTCCAACTCACGTTCACGTTCTTCTTCGATCTTCGCCCGCACTGCCCTCGCAACACTTCCTTTCAGACTCCGTCGTTCGTTCGCCACGTGACCAGTTGACTTTCGGCTCGCAATGCTGGACACCGACTCAACTTTCGGTTTCACAACGGTCAATTCACTTACAGCTTGATCACTTTGGCCACTGGGTGACGACCGATCGCTCCGGTCCGAATGCTGCCGAATAAACTGAATTGATCCTGCCGAATGACAACAGCTATTGTTCGATTCACAGCAGCAACCGCATTTACAAAATCCCGTCAGGACTCCGTTCGTCTTCTTTCGGACCGTCTGTCTGAGCTCGCGTATGAGGAAATCAACATCCGTTCCCAAACTGTTAAACTTCACAATTATCACACTAAGATTCTCCTCCGCACCAAAGCTCTGTGCGATGTCCTGAATTCGCTTCGCTGCCAGGATTACATTTTCTTCAATACGAATCTCCTGTGCCACGATTTCAATACTCATGATCTCCCACAGCTTCTTGTTCGCTATAACCAAATACTCATCCTGATCGCCAAGCACCAACTCTGAAACCTCCGGGTCTGGAACAATTATTGGGAAGCTAGCACTATTTCCGATTTGTCTGCGCCTGGTCGCTGGAGTTAGGCGAACGTTTCCCGACTTCCGAACCAAGTAAGCAGATGCTTCCCCTACACTCGCTATCCTCAAGACGAATTTCCGTCCCTGTGATCCATTCCCTGAATAGTCGTGCGAAATTTTCTGTCGCGATATGTGGCAGAGCGTCGCACAAACTCCGTGTTTCTGTCCGTTTTGCCGCAGCTCTCTGTGTGCGGAAAGGAGCGTGTATTTCATGTACTCTCGCGCAGTTTCTTTAACTGTCCGCTCCTCGAGTAATATTTTCGGAATAACCTTAACCAATAGACTCGGAACCGTACTGCTGATTTCACCATCAAACATGCCAAACAGTCCTTCCGTGTTGCAGAAATTCGGCAGCCTCAGTTGAGCGATGTACAGTTTCGAAGAGCATCCTGCAGTTTCAGAGAATCCGATTTTCCACGGCGGCTCTATGTCAGCATTTTCCTGGAAGGCATCGGGAGTGGAAGGTAAACTGGAGCGATTCTTTCCCGAAACGTCGACCAAACTCATAGGGCGCTGCGAACGACATGCTTGGAGTTGCCGAGGATCGACTTGAAGCTGCAAGTTGCAAGACAAGTCCAGAAATTGTAGCTTCTTCGGCACTAAGCTAACAAGGTTAATTTTGTCCAACTGATTGTGAGCGAGGTCCAATACCCTGAGAGTGCTGGTTCTTGATAGTGGTGGCGTAGATTGCAATTGATTCGAATGTACTCTCAAAACTCTTAAATGTTTCAAGTTCGCTAAATTTTCCGGTAAGTGTTGTAATTTATTTCCCGATAGTATCAACTCCTCCAGCTCCGGCCAATTTCTGATGCACTCCTCCGGAAACGTGGTGAGTTTATTGTATGCTGCGTGCAACACTCTCATATTTCGAAAATTTATCAAACAATCTAAAACCTGATCGTGCATACGATTCTTTGTCGCATACAAACGTTCCAACTGCGAATTTTCACCGTCCACCACGGGCAACGTCGACAACTTGTTGCTAGCAACATTCAAAAGGACCAAATTCTCGCATGCATAGAAGAAATTCTCGGGCAGCTCTTCGAGTTCGTTGCACTGCAACAGAAGCTCTTGTAACGGAAGTCTTCGACGTGGCATTGTCGGCAAGCACGCTAGTCGGTTGTAGCTGAGTTGTAGTGTGTGCAACGTGTTCAGTTCGCTGCAGAAAAGATGTTCGGGTAAAGTGCGTAGACGGTTATTGTTTGCAAAAAGTGTGCGTAATTGATGGCAACCGCTAAGCCAATCCGGAAGTTCAGTGAGATTGTTGAAACCAACGTCCAAATGACGAAGATGCGATGGAGCCGGAATGACTGTCAATTTCCGGAGATCTGAAAAAATGCAAGATGCAAGTTTAGATGAGCCGGTGTGGTTTGAGCATGTGATGGGAAATTTTATGGTGAGTGTCTAAGATGAATTGAGTTTTGTAGGCAATTTTATGAGCTTTTATATTTATATATTGCATGGGGTAGCAATTTGATGAATAATTACATGTTTTATAATTATTAGAGTTCCTAAACATTTGACAGAAGAATAATTTAAATACATATACGATATATATGAAAAGGAAAATAATGCAGTGAAATATTTTTTTATCAATTTATTTGGAAAAAGAATCCAACAATAAAAAACTTAAGAAAATTAAACTAATAAGAACCAAAATATAAATTGCCGGCACCCCTTATTGGATCAAAGATCCTGCGGCAGGGATTCAAAATCGGCACAGTCCGACGATTAGCTTGATAGAAAATACTAAAACATTTCGTTTTAAGATATATTTTACAACATATTTGTTTGAAATTATACTAATTAATTTTGAAATATGATTCGAATATGTTTCAATAAGTTTGATTGTATATGGATAAGTCGAATAGTCAGGACTTAGCTTACATATTGCTGATGATTAGTTCGAGCTAATTGAATTTAGTAATGTAGTTTTTAATTAGATAAGAAAAATGTTTTTAAAAAATCGACCCCACTGATTCTGGTCGATTTTTATTTATTTATTTACAATCACCATACAAGGTTGAATAACCAATTGGTTGCCTTTTTTGTTCCTTTGTTAATGAGACAAAGTGGTTTTTTTACACTCACTTTATGAGCAGACATACCACTTTTGTTAAACCTCTGCTGTCGACTGCTGATAAAGTCTAGTGCTTTTTATTTTTGTGACAAAAGTGTTTTACTAATTTCTGCAACCCGTTTCAGTCACGAAATGACTGTGTTCATAAAACCTGACGTATGATGTTTTGTTCTATTTCTTATTATAGATTAGGGCCTAGACAGACAGGCACCTAAATGACTAATTTACTAATGATCATTTACACCTAAATTAGTTAAGGGGTTAGTCCACTGTTAAACTGCTCCAAATGAACTTTTTTTTTAAACAGCTACCAAAAAAAAACTATTCAAGATATCGATTTGAAATTTTTCATGCATCTTTATTGAAGTTAAGAGTTAACATTTTCATTGGAAAAAATTATTAGAAAACAAAATGGCGGCCGCCATAATGGATCGCCGCAGCACCGCCGAAAAAAAAAGCAAATTGCGCCTCGTTAATTCCTGGACAAAATAAGCATCTGTGAACAAATTATCAAAAAGATTTCATTAGTTTTGAGTATAAAAGACTGCACGGGCCTAAATTCAGAACAAAAAAAATAAAAATGACGATCTGGGAAAAAATTTTTTGATTAAAAAAATTTTTTTTATTAATTTTTTTGATTCAAAAGTATACCACATTTTTTTTAATCGCTTTAGCGCTCTAAATTTAGGCCCGTGCAGTCCTTTATACTCAAAACTAATGAAATATTTTTGATAATTTGTTCACAGATGCTTATTTTGTCCAGGAATTTACGAGGCGCAATTTGCTTTTTTTTTCGGTGGTGCTGCGGCGATCCATTATGGCGGCCGCCATTTTGTTTTCTAATAATTTTTTCCAATGAAAATGTTAACTCTTAACTTCAATAAAGATGTATGTGAAATTTCAAATCGATGTCTTGAATAGTTTTTTTTTGGTAGCTGTTTAAAAAAAAAGTTCATTTGGAGCAGTTTAACAGTGGACTAACCCCTTAATTTAAAAGTTTCAGCCCTTGCGTTAATGATGAATACTCTCTCTCTCTCACTGATAGTCTGGCACTCAAAGCAATTATTTTTTGAAAAATGGAGAAATTGGAAGTGTTTTAAGTGTATGTTGCTTCTTTTATGTTTTAATTAATGAAGTTGGAGTATAAACCGCGCAAGAACTAAATTAAAATTCTTTAAATATTTTGAAAAGAGATGTCTTCTTCTTCTTTTGTATGAACTTCTTTTGTTTGTATTATATCGGGCAACTCAACATCATTTAAGAATAAATGACCAAAATGTATTGTGTTTTTAGGGAAACAATATTAATAACAAAATTTAAACTCATGATTGTAACTACCCTTCAATGATCTTTAGTTTTCATATAAAACATTAGAATGTTCTACGATTCGTTGTTTGATCAATAGTGCCAATGACCCTTTTCAGATATTGATATTTGTCAAGACATTGAAATTGACCCGAGCTTCTAAAGGAAAACCTGATCTTTGGAATAAAATATGATTTATCATGAGATTCAAACAATTGCAAAAGAAACTAAAATAAATTGATAACGTTAGCTTAATAAGTTAACATCTCACTAAAATTTAATTGAATATGAATTGTGCAATTTGGCAACATTACCGCTACCTGATTGGCCAGCTTAGTCAGATCAGGCCATTGAAAGACACCGTTGACGTTGGAGATGGGTTTTTTTTCGAGCGAGTTTAAAGTGCTTAATTGATCAACCTTCTAAGGGAGGGACCTATATTATTAAAGTAGGCAAGAGAAGGTGAGAACGGAAACAGACAAGTCGCAGAAAAAGTGATTTTGATTTGGAAGCACGTGGTTGGCACAAGCAGATACCTACACGATTGAAAACAATGCGCAGTGGAATTTTCGAAGCGAATTCAAGCATCGAATATGAGAAAATTTAAACATTAGGTTTCGCATGTTTCTTTTTTGCGTTTAGGAGGTTTCCTCATGGAGTCGACGTTACAAATAAAAGTACTGTTGGTTGTTTTAATGGTTCCGTGATATATTTTGCGGAGTGTCTGACATTTGATTGCTATTTTTAGTGGAAATGAAGAATCGTTTTTTAAGCAAAGTAACGTAACAAGTGAATGGATACACGAGAAATAGTCTATCTTTTTTCCGACTGAATCGTTGATCTCAATTCACAGCGAAGATTCAGTAAGCTAGCATCACCAGTGCTGTAACTATGATTTTAACTTAGAAAATAGAGACAGTAAAAAGGTATAGTGGAAAATGCTTTATGTTGTGCTATTTACTTGAAAAAACTTCAAAAATGCATGATTCTCCGGAGAAATCTGGCCTATTCTATAGTGTATGATAGAACTGAAAAACAGGGCTGATCGTCTTTGAAATATCGATATCTATCAAGAAATTGAACTATATCTAGCTTCTTAAGGAAAATTTGGTCTTTGAATGAAAATATTTGACTTTGAGAGCTAGAAAAAATGGAATTAGAATAAATTTACTGTATAAACTGTGTTCCGAAAGTTGAGAAGGAAAACTGGTAGTCGATTAGGCTTTATGTAACTGAAACAGATATCTGAAACAGATATTCAATGTTCAGCATTAGGTCTGTTTCCCCTCTTTTATGAAAAATGATGAGATTTCAGTCAGATCTGAGCTGGTGCCAGCTCCAGAAAAGTATCAAACAAGTGTTTGCGTCTATATATTTTCAAATATGCATGGCAAGCGAAATATTTTTTGTGCAATGATGTTATGAAAGTTAAATATTTTTATGGTCATACTTTATTACTGCTTTATAAGCACTATCGTCGTTTCAAAAACAGACAACTGTTTCTTCTGGTTGTCACTTTGACGGAAATGCCAGGATATTGTCTTTATATGTTTCATTAATTTCCTCCACCACATGATTTAAGAAGTTTCAGTCCACGAACGCAACTGAGAGTAGACCAACAGAAACAGACCTATTTTACAAAGAAAATTGTTGATAAACCATCCAAATTGCCCAAGTGGATGATTAAAAGCAGGTTTTTCGAATCCGCACATATCCAGCAAAGTTCAATGCTATCAAAAACTACCCGGTACCTACAAATGCAGCCGAAGTTCGAAGATTTGTCGCGTTTGCCAACTATTGAACCAACTGCGAAAAACCGGCGGAAAAATTGCTGTTTCTTTCCGGTTTCTTTGCTAAATGGGCTGAGCAAAATTTTCTGGGTTCCCGGTCACAAGGGTATTGACGGAAGTGAGAGGGCGGACGCGTTAGCCAAGCACGGGGCCAGTCTTCCTGTCAGGATCGGCAGACACCCCAACTCCTATCCAAATAATCAAGTACTCGATCGACTTCAAAATGATGCAAAGTACCACGTACAGATGGCATACAACTCAGACCTCCAGGATCACCTAAATTATGTGGAGATTATACAATCTGGCAATGACTAAAATTCTGCTCGAAATAATGCGGACTAACAGCAAACGGTTGGTCGGCATCATCAGTGGCAACTGTCTTGTAACCTTACATGCTATGAAAATGGGACTTGTAATGGTATTCAGACCTTAGATTAGGCCGAACTTAGCAAAAACTCAATGGACTATGCTTAGATGGTGATGGTCTTAGATGTCCACCAAGGGAATGCGAGTGGAAGTCCGTGCAGGACTGAGCTACACCGGGTAGCTACTACTCTCATGCAGCAGGAGAGCGGCACATGCTGGCTGTTATATAGCTCTGTTCGGGAGATATGGGAGGGTTCTGTTTTCCCGCTGCATGTCCCAACCATTAACACATTATTTCATGTGCCTGAGGAGAAAACATGTCAATTGATCCCTTTGGATCCGGCGACAATAGAAAAACACCGTAAAGGTTAGCCCTGACCGAGAGCTTACTTCTCTGTTGGCCGAGCCATAGGCCCTGACTCACCAGGAGAAAAAAAAATAAAGAGGCCACCACAGAGGGTCTAAGCTTCCGAGGAAGTAACTCGACGCGGTAATGAGACGTTCACGTGAGAAGGGTCGCGAAGTAGTGGCCAGCTTTGAATCGGAAGAAATCGCGGTATCGGTTAATTACATTAATTACAAGGTATCGGCAGGTGCTCTCAAAATTTATTAATATTCAGGTTCTCTTTATTTACCGACATGGCTACACGACCGAAATACGTGCGCGACTGACTAGTAGTAACAACTGGAAAGTACAAATAATTAATCCAACACTCACCTTATAGCGAGCACACAGCCTGGCCCCAGCTGAAAAAAAGATGTTAGCTCTTAATAAATATATGATTTGCTGCCATTATTTGGCCAGGTCTGTGGCTGTACCGCCCGTCGGCCCGTCCATCCACCCTCTAGTTCACTCTGGAAAAGGTCCGGGACGAGAAAGAGGACTCACCTCGTTAGCAAAGAAAACAGTGTGATTTCATGTTAATATAATCTATTAATTCCACAGGAACCAAGTAGACTTGCATTGCTGCTTATGAACTGGGAAAACTTGGTGTACATACATACAATTTTTCTAATTACATTAATTACAATGGGATTCCAAATAGAAATTTAATAATTTTATGCGTAACTATCGAAGGCACTAAACTTTTCTCTACTCGAACTTTTCTTTCTTTTCTTTTTGCATCGATATTTCAAAAGAAAATCTATTCTTTAGCTAAAACAAAATAAACCGATTTAAACGAATTCTTAATTAAATATTTCCTTCATGGTTCCGATTTAATTCCCGCTTATTGGCGTAAGTACTCATTTATTGGAAAAAATGTTCTAATGAGTTATAACGAATAAATAGGTATACCTTCAGCAACCGTTTAAGAAAAAAATTAAAGAAGCTTCTTTAAGTTTTGATTTCTACTTAAATTGAATCAAGCCAGAATGTTAATTCGTACGCGTAACGGTAATTTTAAAATTTATGTAACAGGCAAATTTTTACATCAATCAATCCAAATACTAATTGCTCATTACAATAATGTAATCGACCACTATGAATTAGCTAGGGCGAAATATTCTATGCTATTGAACGGCCAATGCCTTTTTATGGCGAAAAATGGAGTCAATTAAAGTATTGGGTGGTTAACAGCGTCGCTCCACGAAAGATAATACCTTAGCTCTTTTGATATTCTAGGGTGCTTATTTGTACCTTGGTGTAAGGTTAAATTCACGATCACGTGTCTATTTCGGAAACAATTCGATTATGATTCGATTAACGATCCGATTATGATTCAGTTTTCACATGAACATTCGAGCTTGGTGAAGCAATTTTGTGATACAGTGAGCTCTACAACGGTACGATCAGGCGATGGCCGTGAGTCTATCAATCAGCATGCTCTCGACGATCGAGCAGATTGATTCCTGATCGAAAAATATAATAACAGAACTTAGCTCAACGCGTGCACTTTTGGAAAGCACTTCTACCGCACAAACAAAAGAAAGAGTAAGGTTCTTAAGCGTTTCACTGCCGCGAATAATGGAAGACTCGAATGAAATTCCTCCGTCCTCTTAGAGGGTACTTCAACTCTTTTTACAAATTCTCAATTCGGCATACTTTAGGTACTTCTTATTTCTATGTATATCATTCACTTACTTAATTATATACTCCGAGGTCACGATTAATGACGCATGTGGTTGCACACCTTCTCTTGATTTAGAGCCAAAACACATTTGTTTGATTCTGTGATCGACATCAGCTAGAATCGAAAAGAAAGGAAAATTCTTCCTAACCCCAAATGTGATGGTCGCGGTTGCTCTGCTGAGTCCAGCGAATTGTGGCACACACTAAACTGATCCACTTCAATACGCAATTTTCTCGCCTCCACGTGCCTGCTCATTCCGTCTTTCGATACTCATGAAGTACGCACGATAATCGTAATTATTCAAATAGCGATGGCTAAAAAGATCACCTAAATACTTCACCGATTCAAGAAAAAAAATATTTTACCTATTTTCCAAGTTCGATCGTATGATCTTATTTCTTTTATCCAAGCGCCGTCCCACTCTAGACCACTCTTCCGACGACGTCGCCAAATTCCACCAGCGGCAACTAATGACGAATATAACACCAACTATACCCGACACGATGAATTATTTTTACTCAATTCCCATGATTTGCACTATTATATGAAAATGCACTATAATAATGAATACAATTGTAAAATAGAATTGTTCCTACCCAAGCACTCACGTCGTATTGCCTCACTGGCCTCGGCCACGTTCTCGGATCGTCTGCCTGGCTTGAGGTGAAATCGAAATTTTTCTGATCCGTTCGTACGGTACTTTGTTTTGCTTGTATAACAACCGTTTGCCCTTGCAATTAGTCGTTGCTTGCAGGGCAATGCGGCGTACGTGCGTCCCAATGGGAAATTCTTTGACCTTTTTTGACTATGCTGCAATCCTAATGGGAAATTGCATGAGGCTTTACATCAGGCCTTTTCTCATGCCGAATTTTGGCTTGACTCATTACAGACTCCTAACCAACGACACCTGTAGGAAGTGTCAAGAGCCGGGGGCTCAGAAATAATCCAACATCTTCTCTGTCACTGCCCGGCACTAGTGAAAACCAGACAGTGCTGCTTCGGTGAGCACTGGCTGGTGAATTTCTCGCACGTGGCAGAACAGAGGCTGAAGAACATCCTTCTGCTCGCGAAAAAGTCCAGGACCTTTGATGGCCGCTTCGATTGAACTTTCTCTCTCCTGGTCCACGTATCTTTTTTTTTCGCTGTTGGAAGGTGGAAATCTGCTAAACGATGTTTCATGGCTCCAGCCCCGGAACATGCCGGATTTTAACCGACTTAAACCACATCCTTCTTCTTTCGCACTCCCCACGGGACTACTTATTCAGCAGTACTTCGCGGGGTGGAGCAGCCCTTGATTGCTTCTCAACATCCTTCCTTCTTTCTCCTTTCTGTCCCCTTCCACGTCACGCAGTTTACGGTGAATATTTTTAAGTGCTGTTTCTACGACATTGCACGCAGTTTGGGATTTCAGCATGCAATTTACGATATTTACCGATCCTTGTGCCTAGTACAGTCTCAATGCTACTTCTACATGCATCTAAACGCGGATAGCTGAACATAACTTGTTCCGCATTCTCGGGTACATTTTGGCAGACTGGGCAGTCCGGTGAGGTGTCATGTCCAAAGCGATGCAGATAATAAAAATAACCGCCATGTCAGCTCTAAAATTTAGTTAGGTCATAGTTTGTTTCTCCGTGGCTTCTTGAAGCTCATTGCACAACGTTGAAGATTAATTTGTACGTCCAACGCCCGTTTTCCGCCTCTTTCCAGCTACTATGCCATGAGCGTATTGACACTAGTCTTTGAATCTCCCGCGTGCTTCCTGTCCGTGCTTCGCTTTTATAGAGTCGAAGCGCTTCATCCGCAAGAATTTCGATGGGTAGCATACTGGCTATAACACACGTTGCTTTGTAAGACATTGTTCGAAAATCGCAGCAAGTTCGAAGTCAATCAGTCGGAAGGCTGCCTGCATTTTTCGCTGATTCGACTTTATTTACAGCGCTGGTGCCCACACTCGTGCTGCATACATTAAAAAAGAGGTCACCACTCTTGAAATCAAAAGCCTTCGGGTTTGCTTCGGGCCGCCAATATTGGGTAGCATTCTAGCGAGTGCTGAACCGACAACGGATGCCTTCTTACCAGCTTTCTCCAGATGAGGTTTGAAGCTCAGTCTGCTGTCGATAGTTACGCCTAGGTATTTTATAGCAGGCTGCGAGGTAATTATACAGTCACCAACTTTTATTCGTACTACTGGTAGTTTCCTCCGCTTCGTGATTAGTACCATTTCCGTCTTATGGTCGGCTAGTCTAAGGCCAGTGCCACCAAGCCATGATTAAACCGCCCAGATTTTTCGCTTACGTAAATTTTGACTACTTCGAGATGACGGGTTGGAATCACGGTGCCAATATCGTAGGCGAAACCTAGCATCACCATATTTTTGAGTACTCGTAGCCTAAGTATCCCGTCGTACATTACGGTCCAAAGCAGGCGGTCAAGGACAGATTTCTGTGGGACTCCCGCCGTTACTAGATAGAGATTTGATCCTTCGTTTGAGTTGTAGCATAAGGTTCTTTCCCTGAAGTAGTCGACGATTATTGATGCCAAATGGCGTGACACTCCATTATTGACCAGAGCGCCTACAATACAGATCCACCTCGGGGAGTTAGCAGCAACCTTTTTTATCTCTCGTGTTCATTGTCAGGTCCGACACCTTTCTGACAGCGTCCACAGTTGATCGCCCTTTCCGACAGCAGTTTGATTTCCGGCAGCAGTCGTTCGTATATCACCCGCTCGAAAATGTTCCCCAACGTATTTAGTAGGCATATTGATCTATAAGACGATGCCTCCCCAATAGATTTATCCTGCTTGCGCAGGAGAACCAATTTCTGTTGCTTCTATTGCTTGGAAAAAACGCTTTCGCGTAGACACGTTGTAAATGTATCAGTGAAGACATTTGGTATTCCCTTTACCGCCAGCTTAAGTGCTTTATTCGATATGGCATCTAATCCGGGCGCTTTTTTGCTACCGATTTTTCGTATAGCTGCCAATACTTCTTCTCTGCTTACCGCCCGCAGGTTTTGAGGGTCTACTTGCATTACCGGTAGGCTATCACCTCGTTTCTGAGGGGATAGCGTTGTGACTATTTCCTGAAGCATCTTCGGACACTTTATTTGAGGAGAATTCTTTCGCTTTATTGTAGTCATAAGAGCTTTGTACGCTTCACTCCATGGATCGGAATCGGCCTCGTTACACAGCTTTCTAAAGTGCTCCTTCTTGCTCTTAGCGATTGCGAATTGCGAATTCCGGGCGTTCTTCCAGGGGTTCTTTTTATACTGGTTCTGTAATTATATTCCTGCGGCGCTGGCTACATCGTCTAGCCTTAAGATATTTCTGGTCCATGTATCTGATATAACTATGGACTGAAGAGGTCTATGGGTGGCCTTGTGTCAGCCAGTATAACCTAACCTAACCTTGCGATTTCTGCTTATATAAATAACTTTGCAATATAAATAGAGCAAGCCATGTGTTTTTGAAAAGATCTCAGCTGATGCAACATATTACTGCGTTTTGCATGCTACAGTCAAGGTATATATATATATATATAATTATATATATATATATATATATATATATATATATATATATATATATATATATATATATATATATATATATATATATATATATATATATATATATATGTCAACAAATGCTTGCGTTAATTCACTGCATTGCTTGAAAGAAGTGTTTCGATTTTAAATCGCCGAAGAATGCAATTCATACCGAAAAGGATTAGCCTGGTGCAACATTCCAGTAGGAGTGGTATCAAGGGCCATAGGAGTGCTGGTGATAATCAAAAATCAATCATCCAATAATTTCCAAAATCGTCACCAAGTCTTGCCAGATACTGGCTTATGCAGATGATATAGACATAATTTGACGATCAGAACTAGCTGTATGAGAATCTTTCATCCAGATCGAGCGAGCGGCACACAAACTGACTAGACTAAGACTAAGTACGTGGTGGCAGCATCCGCAGGAAGAACACCTAGCGTTAGTAAAACCTTCAGGATAGTTGAGCATGAATTTGAACAAGTGCAATCTTTCAACTACCTTGGGTCAATTGTAGCAGCCGAAAACAACATGCAGGAAGAAATACGCGGGCGGTTGCTCAAAGCCTACTACAGTGTCATGGCTCTTCAAATCCCGAAATCTCACCCGATCATCAAAGCTTCTGCTGTACAAGACCATTGTTTTGCCAGTACTCACATATGGATCCGAGACTTGGGTGCTCAGCAAAATGCACTCTGACCTCTTAGCTGCGTTCAAAAAGAAAGGCTTGAGGAGAACCGTTGGTCCCATATGTGAAAAAGCGCGATTGTATGCTATCTACCTAGAAGCAGATATAATTACTAAGGCAGGACACCTAGCTCGAATGGACAATGAAGATTCGGCTCGGAAAATGCTTTGCCGCAGATTTTAGGCCAGGACGCTAGGAGTTTAGGGGTGTCCAATTGGATAGCATCGGCTTGCGATCAGGATCGATGGAAAAAATTGTTGACGGAAGCCAGGACCGGACCCTGGTTGTAGCGCCGATGATGACGATGATGAATTCGCGTTGATTTGAAGATATTTCCGTACAAAATTTCATTGATACAATCCCCACCGCTTATTATATGCAAATTTCGTTGTCTGAATGACCGAAACTGAAAATAATTTTCGGCGAAAAATCAGCATGAGTGATGGAGTGCATTTTTTGTTAAACGGTACCCTAAACAAACATAAGTTTTAGTTTTAACCCTGAAATAATTGCAGCGAGCGCACAATTACTGTTTGGTGCAGTGTTGGTGCTAATGTGATCATCGGGCCGTTCTGTTACGAAAATTTTATGGAACACTTTTCGTTTCAACAAGATGGTGCTTCAACCCATACATATGTCTAAAAATGTTAATTTTGTTTGGCCTCCACGTTCGCTCAATTCGACACCGTCAGAATTTTTTCTGTGTGTCTACTAGGAGTCTCAGGTTCACATCAACAAGTCAAAAATCTTCGATGAGCTTAAGGCCAACATTCGTCGGGAAATAGTCGAAATATTGCGGAAGACACTTGAGAAAGTGGTGAAAATGATTTTAAAAAAGTTGTGTACATTACGCCGTTCGATTTCGCAAGTGTTCATTCACGCGATATCATGTTCAAAAATAATATAAAGAAATCTCCTCCATCCCAATTCAATATTTTTTTACTAAAACTGCAAAATATTTTTTTTTTAATAAATGGGTCCATCTAGTGTGGCTCACTCTATACTTTAATATTTTTTAACGTTTCACCCACACTGGGCGCATCATAATGCTTATCTCAATTTTTGAAATAATTCCATACTCTTCGTTCCTAATCTTCAAAAATAATGTCTCACTACTTTAATTACCAGATTATAACCTTAAACTCAAATTGTTCTTGTTGTAAATGAAATCTTTACATATATTCCCACTTGAAAATATTTCCAACTTCAGACTGTGTATTAACTTACTATGAATAAAATTGAGTTACTTTGAATGAACTTGAAATTGAAGATGTATCTTACATAAACTTTTATTGGAACTGATCAGCTTACCATTATTCCCAGCAATTAAAGATGTTAAAGCACTTCCATTAACAGTCAGTTCAACTAGCTTATTGCGACAACATTGTAATGATTCCAACTGTCCCAGAGCGGACAGATCCAACACTTCAATCTCATTTTCGCTTAAGTCCAGTTGTGTTAAGTTCTAAAAATGAAATCAAGATCAAATTTAGAAATCAAGTCAAGCACGCACTTTGTGATAATTGCAGATAAATAAACACTCAACCAGACACTCTACTAGAAAAATGTCCCAATCATGATATCAATAAATATTTCAATAGATTGCATACGCTTTTCGATTGTGCCACGTATGTGTCTTGAGCTAAGTGAATTTTGGTAATTGAAAATCATAGCACTTACTCCATAATTTCCCAATATGATATTCCCACGCAGCTGATTCGCTCGCAAATTGACCTTGTTCAGTGGTGGATGCGAACAGAAATTGCTTCGATCCTGCAAGGAATGCAAATTATTCAGGATCGTCGGATCCGTTTTCTGGGCATACATATCAACCAGTCCCATGGTTCGCATTTTGATTAGGAACGTTGGCAGTCGTGAAATTCGATTATTGGCAGCTTGTAGTGATCTCAAATGTTGTAGTGTTCGTAACGAGTTTGGCAGTTCCGTGAGTTCATTGCGATCGATACGAAGTTCCTGGAGTCTGAAATAAAGTTTTTATTTTTTTTTTAATTATTTTTTACATTATTATTTTATCACACAAAAATATCAAGAACAAAAATATGCGAGCATATCAAGAGTACATAAGTTTTAAAAAATTTATCATTGAAGTTGTGCTACAATAATTGATATTCTACCAACCGAATTCATCACTTTTGAAAAAATCTAAATATGGAAAATTAAATCTATAAGAAATGAATTGACATTTTTTAAATATTCCCAACCAAATTCATTGTACATATGCTCATGATTTGCAATTTTTACTTTAGCATGTCTCTAAAGCTTTAATTAATCTTTTATTTATAAAACTAGATATTTTCACTTTGAAGTCAGTCAAATTTTCCTTTGAAAACTGAAAATTTTTACAAAATCTTGTCATCAAATCAAAATTTGCAAAATTTCACCACAGACATATCAAAATCTTCGCATCCATGACATCGATGTTCATGTAAAAAAAAATTGTTGCTTGTAAGCCCGTTAATTCTACTATTCGCCGCCCTCTGGCTTGATTTCTGAGGTAATCACGAGTCTGTAGATGTTTTATGGATACATTAGACAGGAAGTATCTACTGATATGATCAAATGTACTCCATATGTTAATGATACCATTATATAGAGTGAATTTTTAACGCTAGTATTTTTACTCTATCGGGCCTTATGGCGGCTGTCTGGTTGGTAATTATGTATCGGTTGCAATTGAAGACTTTCAGTTTTCGAATCAGTCTTGTGGAAAGATATGCACATGCATTTGTAGATACGAAAAATAATACTCGGTATGGTTAAGTGTATTGAAATTAATATTGAAGAAGTATTGTTGCGATGTGTTAATATGTAGTCCGAGCGAAGTTATGTTGTAATTTAAGTGTATTTAGCAATTTTTAATTAGTACTGTTGAGCAACAGTAATAGTGCGTGGCATCAAACTGTGAATTTAGATTTTGTTTCGTAAAATTTCACAGAATATTGACAATTATAAAAAATAAATTGTTTTAGAATTTTCAATGGTAGTTTATTGTAAATTTTTTTAATGACCATTCATCCAGAACGCCCTAAAAAACATTGAAAAATCATTTCGCCATCTTTTGATAGCCTTCATCGAAAAATTTATTCGTTGTTTCACTATTGAATCAAAAAAAGCGTAAATTAAAAAATCATTCTTGCAACTTTAAAGAAATTCAGCTCTGACTTTAATACAATCGATGAAAAAAAATCATAGTATTTTCAAGATTTCAATATAATCAACTAATAAAAATAAGAAATAAACCAAACAATTAAAATAGTACCAATAGTAACGAAAATGAATAAAAAACAATCCAACATTTTAAATTATATTTTCCGTCTCTGAGAAATTAAGCCTCAAAGGACTAATCAGAAGAAATTAAAACTGTTTTGTCTTCTACGACCTTAGTATCGAATTCAAATCTTGGTAATATTCTAACACTACAAAATATTGGTCTTCAGTGAATATGTCAATCCTCCAGGTTGGGGGTTGGGCGAGGCGCTGACAACGCATCCCCGTAAAAAAAAATCAATTGTCACGGAACCAGGAGATCAACCTCGGATCGGATTGACTAAACGGCAACGACGTCGGCAACGAAACATGGATTACTCTTTCGGATCTTGGAACGTTAGATCGCTATATAGAGCAGGTGCACCTCGAGAGCTTCTTAATGAGGCTTCAGCATACAACATCAACATTCTGGCGGTTCAAGAAACTAGATGGCTTGGCAGCAAAATTTTATGAGATGCGAACGCACACAGTGTTTACCAGTGGAAAAACTTCGGGAAGTCGAGAGTCTGGAGTTGCATTTATAGTGGACAATAAATTCAAACAATGCGTCACCAATTTCAAACCAATAAATGAGCGACTGTGTGCGATCCGCATAAAAACAAAATTTTTTAGTGTTTGGTTGTTGAATTACCATGCTCCAACCGAAAACAAGGAAGATGCAGTGAAGGACGATTTTTACAGCACCTTAGAACGCACCGTTGACACACTGCCCTCGAATGACGTGAAAATTGTTCTAGGTGACTTCAATACAAAATCGGTCGCGAGAAGGCTCATAGAGGAACCACAGGAGGACACAGCCTTCATCCAATTACGAACGAAAACGGGCAGCGTCTGATTGACTTCGCAGCTAGCAAGAACCTTCTCGTAAGCTCAGCATACTTCCCACATCGAGACATACACAAACGAACGTGGGCATCACCAGGTGGTCGCACCTACAATCAAATAGACTACGTTCTCGTAGAAAAAAGGGTGGCCACCAGCATTTTTGATGTTCGGACACTACGTGGCGCGAACTGTGACTCCGACCATTACCTTATCCAAGTGAAATACCGATGTCGTATATCGAGGTGTGAAAAACACTCAAAATCACGAATTCTAAAATACGACCTAGAAAAACTCAAGGAAAACTTGGTAGCTATTACATACATGTCGACACTCGAAAATCAACTCCAAGATATCCCGCTGGCGGAAGAAAACGACGCATGTATCGAAAACATGTGGACAAAGGTAAAAGAAGTAATCAAAACAGTAGCAGAAAAGACCTTAGGACATAAACGCCAAAACCCTCGGAATGACTGGTTTGATGATGAGTGTCAAGATGCTATTACAAAGAGAAATTATACTTACAAAAAGTTAATCAAACGACCAACACGGGCTAAAGCCGAAAACTATAACATCCTCCGGCGACAGGCAAAAAAAATGTATCGCCAAAAGAAACGCCAACTTACCAACGACAAGATCTAGAAACTGAACGATAACATGTCCGCGATCAAACACCTACACGAGGGATACAAATCGCGAACGAGCCTTTGTAAGGATGAAAGTGGATCCATCATCAGTAACTCGGCCGAGATTAAAGAAAAATGGGCACGATATTTTAAACAGCTGCTTAATCCCGCGCCGACGACAAACTCAGCAGATCCAAATATCCCAGAAGCAGAGCAGGACATTTACATTTTTCCACCAACATTCGAAGAAGCTCAGGCAGACATACGTCACCTTCGAATAAATAAAGCTCCTGGAATAGATGGAATACCTCCCGAATTACTCAGAAATGGTGGAACTCTTCTTTGCAACATTCTCCATCAATTAATACTAAAAATTTGGGCAGCAGAGCAGTTGCCAAATGATTGGCGAAAAAGTATTATATGCCCCATTTATAAAAAAAGAAGAAAACTACAGAGGCATCGCTTTATTATGCTCGTCCTATAAAGTATTGTCCAAAATTATTGAACGCGAAATGAAGCCCTTCTATGATAACATCATAGGAGAGTATCAAGGTGGCTTCAGGTCCGGACGATCTACGATAGATAAAATATTCTCAGTCAAACAGGTGCTTGAAAAATGCTGAGAGTATAATATCGACGTGCACTAGGTCTTCGTAGATTTGGGAGTTCCAACAAAACTCGTCCGCATGACCAAGGTGACAATGATGAACACCGAATCTCAGGTCAAAGTCAACAGTGACCTAACCAACGGCTTCCACACTAACCCAGGCTTAAAGCAAGGAGATGGACTTGCCCCGATGCTATTCAACCTTGCTCTAGAACACGTCATCAGAAAAATACCAGCTGATACAACAGGCACACTACTGTTCAAGTTCACGCAAATAGTAGCATTCGCCGATGACGTCAACATTATGGCACGGACCATACCAGAATCAAAGGAAGCTTTCTTACGTTTGGAGCCAGAAACTAAGAAAATAAATCTACGGGTTAACGAAGACAAAACCAAACTAATGACCCAAACAAGAAAAATGGCGCCAGTCAGACAAAACTTGACCTCAGGAGACTACAACATCGAGAATGTAGATAACTTCATCTACTTAGGAGTCCACCTTGATAAATCAGGGAGTGAAAAGCACAACATTTTACGGCGAATAAATGCAGCAAACAATGCGTACTATTCCATATTCCCCATAATCAAATCGACGAACGTGCACAGGAATAATAAGCTTCGCATATACAAAACACTCATTAAACCTATGCTTCTCTATGGAAGCGAAGCCTGGACTTTGACTACGGACTCCGAAAAGGCTCTGGACGTATTCCAGCGCAAAGTGCCACGACGAATTTTTGGCCCCATACAAGAAGGGACAGAGTGGAGAATGCGATACAACAATGAGTTGTACCGTATGTATGACGACCCACCTGCATCCACATGCATTAAATTACGAAAATTACAATGGGCCGGCCACGTTGAAACGATGGATGCCACTAGACTATCTAAAAGAACGTTGAAAGGTAGAGCAAAAGGGAAGCGTCCAGTTGGTAAGCCGAGGAAACGTTGGAAAGACACGATAGACGCAGACAGCAAGTCAATACTGGGGTTCAATAATTGGAGAACCAGGTCGCAGGATCGAGACGATTGGAGGCGGACGTTACTGGAGGCCAAGGCCCGATTTGGGCTGTCGCGCCATCAATGATGATGATGAATATGTCGATTGAAACTGATTTAAAAGCTGGAGCACTTAAAAGTGTAATGAACAATTGCTTTGCAGGAAGAAGTAATTTTTCTTTTCCAAAGAAAAGCCGCCTTTAGAATTCCAACTGAACTCAATATTAGCGTACGCTTGGCCAGTCTGATTTCTATAGATATTTTGACTCAACAGGCTTGTTCTCAAACTCGGTTTAGGACAATTTTAAATAATCGCGGGTTTTTTAACTATCTCCAGGACTTAAACAATATGCGAGGAAGTTAAGTTACAGATGCCATTTTGAGAACTCTGCTTTTGGAGGAAATATGGGTAGTCCTAGTCATCTCTAGCGAATTTGATATTGAAAAGCACGCTAAGATGACATAATATATTATTATTTATTTATTTACCAAACAAGGCAACATACACAACAAGAAAACATAATATAAATCTAAAATAAATTAATCATTCTAAATATAAAATACAAATTGTCCGTAAAAAAGAAAAAAAACATACAATACATCACAAGTTTTGTAGCAGTTACTCTACATTATTTTAATTAAATTTAGGCTAATAACGATGGAAGTTAAGCGGGTTCGGATGTGAAAAGGGCTTTGGACAAGTTACTTTTGAAGTTTGATTTGGTAATCTCCGAAGTGTAGTGGCTGCTTATGGAATTGAATATTCTACAGCACCTATTAATGGGCTCATTATATGCATAGGTAGTGTGATCAATGAATTCATTGAGCAGATTTGCATATCTGTTGCGTCTTGGTCGGTTATTGAAAGTAATTTTACTAGAGAGATCTTCAATAATTACCGCACCCCTAATAATATCAAATGTAAGGCAAGCGCTGAGCAGAGTTCTTCTAGAAGAGAGAGACATTAAATTTAGAAGAATCAGTCTGAATTTGTAAGATGGCAGATGTTGAAAATCTCTTGGGTCATAAAGATTTCTCAAAGCGAAAAGTACAAATTGTTTCTGAACAGACTCAACTCTATCGCTATGTAGCTCGAAAGCAGGGTTCCATATAGTGCAAGCACATTCTAGTAAAGGACGCACTAGGGTTGTATATAATGATTTGGTAACCCATATATTTTTAAACTCTTTAGCGCGTCTCTTTATGAATCCAATTTATTAGCTCTGGCTAGAATTTTGTCATAGTGGAGATTGAAGCGCATCTTGCTATCCAATACTACGCCAAGGTCTATAATATGATCCACCCTATTCAATTTGATGTTCTTAAGGTAGTAAGAATACATCGTGATTGCATGTCTACGAGAAAAACTTATCACATGGCACTTATTGATGTTAAGATTAAGATTATTCACATTGCACCACTGTTCGAGGGATTGAAGCTTGGATTGTAGAAAGGTGGCATCAGGCTGCGAGTTTATGATGTAATAGATTTTTAAGTCGTCTGCATAGAAGAGATGCAGTATCTCAGACACATCATAAATGAAGATGTTAAAAAGCAGGGGGCCTAAATGACTGCCTTGTGGTACTCCAGAAGACGCCAAAACTTTTTTTTAGAAAAGTGGTCTTGAAATTTTACGAGTTGAGTTCGATCGCAAAGGTAAGACTGGAGCCAGTTAAGAAGAGAACCGGATATACAAAAGTTGCGAAATTTTGATACCAGAGTTTGATGGTCAACTCGGTCAAAAGCCTTACTAAAGTCCGTATAGATCGCGTCAATTTGGTTCCCTTTTTCCATTTCACAGAGCACATTTGAAACTAGTATCATGAGGTTGGTGGAAGTCGATCTACCCCTACGAAATCAATGTTGTTGCTCATTAAGAAGGGGGTCGATAATGCGAGTAAGATTGTCACAAACTAGCTTCTCGAAGAGTTTGGGGATAACAGATAAGATAGCAATTCCTCGATAGTTATCGACTGATCGTTTATCACCACATTTGAAAATAGCTGTGAGGTATGAGGATTTCCAGAAAGACGGGAAAACACCAAGAGACAGGGATTTATCCAAAACCATGTCCAAAGGGGTGATTAATTGGTCTGCACATTGAAACACGAAGAAAGGAGATACTAGGTCCGGGCCAGGTCCTTTACCAATCTTTAGTTGCAGAATAGCATCAGTAATAGCCTGCTGTGTAAGGACAAACCCATCGATTAGAGATCTGGCTGCGTGTCTAGTAGTTGAAGTAGGGATTTTTTGAGAGCAGTAAGTGTTTTGAAAATGGTCGGCGAACAAGCTACAAATGACTTGTGGACAAGACGAAACCGTGCCACCACGAAACATAGAACAAGGGTAGCTAGTGGTTTTACGTTTTAAATTGACGAAATCAAAGAAATTTTTCGGGTCAGTGATAATTTTTTCCCTCATTGAATTATCATAGAGCTCATACGCCTCGCGATATTTGATGGAAAATTCTTTGGATAGCTCATCGTAAAATCTTATTTGATCCTCCTGGAGACAGCCTCCATTTTTGATTGCTTTATATAATTTGTTTCTATGGTTTTTGAGCCGCCTTAAATAATTGTCAAGCCAAAGCTCTGAGAATTTTTTCTTCTTCTTCAGCTTTGGTCTAAATCTGATTCAACATTTGGTCTAAATCTGATAACGATAGAGCACTTGTACAAAATTAAATAAAAAAAGGGCAGATTACCCTCGAAATATCGGTGTATGCCGAGTAATCAAAATAAATCTAGCATCAAAAGGAAAAAAAATTGGTTTAAATTAAAATATTTTTATAAGCTAGGAAAAAAATTGGTACACAATAAAAACAACCTGATTTTAGCTTTAAATAGAAACTTCTATAAAAATGAATTATTATTATTCCACAAAAAAACGTATATTGCTCATATTAGATCAGCCGAAACAGACTCTCTGTGAACCTCCAATGCAGGTTGAGCTATTTTAAATTTATTCAAAATTTGAAGCTTCTATGAGAAAACAATATTGCAAGAAGACAACATTACACTAATTGTAAACTATTTTACTGCAAAAGAATGGTTGAATTAGTTTAAGGTTTTCAGACCTTTTTGATTTAATGAACCATCATCAGAATGGTTGCCTCGAATATAAAACCAATCATTCTAGTGTCTAAGTATATTCACGGCTTCAGACCAACAGATACTTGGAGAAGTTCAGAAGCTGGCTGGTTTTTTTGGCAACTGAAACCCAAGGAAAAATCCCATTAAAATCACCTGCTTGTATTTTATTGGTTTCCAATTATTCTATTGGTATTGATTTATATTTAAAAAGTAAATAGTAATATTGAGAGAATTTAATAGCTGGAGTAGGCAAAGTCAGGCCATCGAAAAATATCTGAGTGTATATCTACTGTAGCAAACGTTGACAGTATAGCTTCCTGTTTCAGAAGTTTGGAACCTCTATTCTAAGAAAGAAAGAAAAAAGTATAAGACAAAAAGTATAAAGACAGCACTATTCATTATTTCAGAGCATATTCGCAATGAAGCAATGTTTTTTAAATGATCCACTGAAATGATCTATCGAACGTCCTTGTATCTTAGATCCACCAAGCGATTTTTGAAGTTTGCCAGCAGGTAGAACTACCAATAGGTCGCTAGCTCGATAAATAATTGCTGAATTGTAATTGCTGAAAGCATATGGACTTGCAGTTTCAACATTTTCAATCAAAGTGAATCTAACTGCCCAAGTCGAGCAGAGCAGCTAAGCCAACCGTTGAGTGATTTCTGTTCGAGTTATAGCTCAAAAAGTGGTTGCAACAGAAAGTGTTTCCATATCTTCTTTGCCAGTGAATTTGTCAATAAATATGAAAATAACAAGCATGTTGAAAAAAATCAGCTCCATATAGCACATATTAGCGCCTACATTGAATTACTCAAAAATCTAAATTTAAATCAATAATTAAAACTTGTATTTACGAGGTCAATATAATAACAACACTCACGTAACTTAAAGTATGTTACTACTTATTTCTCGTAAAACTATTTTCCGGCAAATTCACAACATTTTCAAATATCGAATTGGCAAAAGAAAAGAACGCACTTCCTTCTGCTACACTTTTCCGAGACACTGTTCTTTTACACTAATTCCAAGGATGATTCATCAGACTCAGATTGAAATTCTTCACTTCAAACGTTCACTCTTGAAGAACAAACTACAACGTCACACACTCAAACTTATTCGAGAGAAGAAAAAAAACTCTTGTTTCAACCACACATCCGTTTTTCATCTATTTTTTTTTCTGCAAAAATTTTACATGACTACACGTTTCCTTCGACCACAACACACACCTACTAAACTAAATCTAGAAAAATAACAATAGACCACCGAGTATGCGCTTGGAGCAACGGGCATTGCAAAACTATATACTATTACTACGATTTTAAATTGAATCGGTGTACAGCCCCAGTATTGCACGCATGACCATCATCATCAAGCAATCTACTACTGGCTTACTAAGTAACAACATATAAACCATACAACCATACTCCATACCATACTCAACATCAGTATGCACCTGCATAGTCCAAGAAATCATAATAAAGAAAATCTGATTAATTTTTCTGCTAGAGGAAAAACCTCGAACTCGTTTCAATTGAAAAAACAAAAATGTTAATTTCATTCAGTTTTTCATGAAAAGCGAAAATAAGTTTGTTTTCTGTGCTGTGAGCGATTTATGTTTGTAACTAGGTTCGTTAACTGTCGGACAGTACAGGTAAATACTTGATACGCTTGAAAATTCGAGAGGGAATATGAGGGAGATGTTGATAACTACATGAATGTTACTTCAATTGCTCGTCCATTAGCAAGTAAAGTCCGAGCGAAGCTATGACCATGAAAAAGGTGTGCAAGAGAAATGTTGCCATAATTGAATAAATTATTCCAAATAAAGTACATTTTGACACTAAGTTTAGATCTGTGAGCGTTGTGATAGTAGAAATTGAGTGGATTAACCCATTAGAAGCAGCTTCGATGGGATAGTGGAATAATTTTGCCTCGGACCTGTCAATTCGAAGCATTACCACTCCTAAATATTGTAAATTTGCTCAGGAATATAAAGGTTTTTCCGCTATAACTTCCGATGCAGTAACGGAATCAAAAGGAAATTCATGTGATAAGTGGATCTTGCTGCATTTCTAATTGTGTAGGAATTTCGTTGAAAAATTGTGAAAGGGTTGCCAGCTATGATGAATTTCGTAATTTATGGACATTTCTTTATCGAGCGATGTTGTCATAAAATTTCTAAATGGGAATGATCCTGCAATGACAGTTAGCAAAAAATATATGCGTTTCGAAAATTTAAAAAGTTTGGTCGGTGTTAGCCCTAAAATTATATTCACTCCTATAACTTACAGCGCAGCCATTCAATCGAAACGAAACTCATAGGGTAGGTTTAACACAACCTGAAGCAGCTATGGTGCTAGCACATGATTGCCAGCACCGGACAATTTCGTAAATATCGCACCAACAGATGCTTCCATTTTCTATTCATAAGCAAATTATTTACAATAAAATAAGCAACCGATATTTAAATTTTCCGAGTTTCGGAAATTTTTCGGATGGTAGCCCCAGACATAGTTTAACCCTCCAAGAACACACCTATTTTTTCGATGATCGAGAACAATTGGGGTCAAATTGACCCCAACCACTTTTGAACGTCTATAGAATCGCCGCCACTGAAGAGTCTCATTTGAAAAAATTTGTAAGTATTTTTTGAGACAGTTAATAGTTCTCATACATTAGAAGTGCCCTAAATGTCCTAAACATACCTAAAAAAAAATTCGGTAAAAAACAATTTTGTCGAAAACAGCTTTTTTACAAAAAAAAAATCGTAACTTTTTTAATTTTCAATATTTTGGGCTAAAAATTTAGGTGGATAGTATCAAGATATGACCAAATCATAAAAAAACCAGCCCTATAGTAGCCCTTGAAAAAAGGTATTTATTTTGCATATTTACGGTGGCGATTGTGAAGATTTTAAAATTTGCATATTTAAAAAAAATCATAACTTTGTCAGTTTTTAATTTTTTGAGCTAAAAATGTATGTGGATACTCTCAAGACATAATAGAATAATAATAAAAAAATTAGCCATAAATAAAGGGCTGCAAAAAAAGGTATAAGCTTCTGAATAATCAGATTCTGATTGCTCCGAGACATGGTCGCCTTCGGATGAATCACTGTCGCCAAAATTGTTATCATTGTCTTCGGCTAACAAATTATTGCGTACACTAGAACGCAGATTATACGCCATATTGTTAAAAACAAAAAAAAATAAAAACACTTGCAAACTTATTTTTGGCTTTTTTAAATTAATCTGTCGATTTATAAAGTAAAAACAAATGAATTTTTACCTTCAAATTGACGTCGAGTACAGATGGGGTCTATTTGACCCCTTAATCTGCTTCAAAGGCTTCTCAACGACGACTGACGATTTGGGAGTGGAAGCGAACGGTGTAGACTTATAGTCAAGACACAGAAATATACTTAAGAGCCTATAGCACTCCCCTTTTCCCGCAGGCCTAAGCGCTGCGATCGGTCAAAAAGGTATCTGGGGTCAATTTGACCCCCTGTGTTCTCGGAGGGTTAATCGCTGAAACTTTCGATGATATCCTTGGATGAAAACGAAATTCAAAGGATAGGTTGATTAAACACGAGCATGTTATGGTAGACTTTTTGCTGCTGTGTAGGACAAATGTTGCCAGCACTGAACATTTTCATCATTTGTATTATAGGAAACTCTGTCAGAAAATGATATTTGTTCCTTTGAGTAAGAAATGGTTGATATGATACTAAAAAGAAGTGTATTACTTTTTCACACATTTTTAAGTCGCTCAAAGATAATTTCTTCGAAAATTATTTTCCTAGCGGTTCTGATGCACTAGTTTATAAATTAAATGCTATCAATATGCATGAAAAGTAAAATAAACGGCAGCACTACTCTTTACTTTTTCATGATCAACAATCATCAATTTATCACCACTGCAAATTCGACTTCTAAAGAAACCCACATACCCGTGAAAAACACATCAGAAAAACATGAGCACCTTCAGTAAAGCCAATATGACTAAGCACTTTAGAGCTATGAAGCAAATACCAGACACACTCATATCCAGGCTTCCTTGCAAGAGACTTGGCGATGATGGACAGCACCAGCCAACCATGCATTGATTTATCCATTCCACCTGTAGCCTAAACAATAAGATTCAACTACGATTACAATCATCACTCCCTCCTTTAGCTAATTTAATATAACAACCTCCAAGTGAACTGTCTGTCAAGTATATTGCAGCAACAGTGTCGCACTCAGCTTCCATCTTCAAACTAATTATGAAAAAAAATCTCCACAGACTCATCAAAACACACCTTATTACTCCGAAGAAATGAATAATAAAGATGAACTTGCAACATTGTATTCATTCTACCGGAAATATTACGGAAACATTGCGCAAAATTTCGGACGCAGTGACGTGTTTCGTTGAGGTGTTGGATAATTTTTTGGCGATTGGATAATAATACGAAACTTTAAACTTGACTTACAATTCGAGTTGAGCGATTTCATCCGGTATACGATCAATGGAGTTATCGGCAAGATCCAGAACGGTGAGACCGGTGATGTATAGTAGTGGGATAGGAAACGTGGTGAAACCATTGCCGGGAAGACGCAGGATTTGTAGTTGTGGGAATTGGGCAAGAGCTTTCAATCCTATTTCCTGTAGTTTATTTTGACCGGCAAGAAGTTCTTCGACATCGTCAAGCGATTGAAGAACTACTTCGGGTATCGTTTGAAGACCGGAATTGCCAATGTCCAAGCGACGTGATTCAGTTGTTTCGGTGGTGGCCTGGAATGAGAATGAAATGAATTGTGATGAAAGTGTTTTATTTGTGAATTTTAGTTTTAAATGTAAAAGTATGAACTTTGATATTAGGCAAACAAAGTTTTCCAATGAGCGAAAGATTTGATTGTTATCTACATTAAAAAAAAATTAGAGCTTATTGAATTGGAATTTCTATATGAATTTGTAGCCCACATTGGGCGCAAAAGTTTTTCTCAAATTTTAGCATGTATTTAGTATCTCTGAATAATTTCAACACACTCATAGTGTTGAATCCCACTTCAATTTGACCATTTTCAGCCAAACCCACGTTTTTTGTATCCCACGAAGCGGAAATGTTTTCGGCTAGGAGCGTAGGGGTAGTAATTTATAAGTTTCTCATAAGATTCTTTTAAGAATTGTGATATAGAATATATAAATGTATAATAATCTTATAAGAATGTTATAAACTTTTTATAAGAATATTATACAAATCTTATAAAACAATACCACTACACTCGCAAATGCCATCGTTTGTATTTACTAATTTATTTGTGTTTTTATATGGAAGTAAAATATCGCAAGAAAAAACCAGAATTACGAACTGAAATTTTGATAGAACAAAAATGATGAAAATATGCACGACCATTCATTTTAAGCCGGAATATACTCTGAAGGCCGAAATATGTAAAATATGCAATATATGATGCGACTATAAACGCCGCAATGAACAGTGCCTCAAAACTGTGCCTCCCTGCAACGAACGGTGGACTCAAATGTAAAATTTGTATTGCTTAAGTTGTGAAGCTACCTACAAAGCTGTGTACTTTAGCGATTAGAAAATAGAGCTATCTCGCGTACAGAACATTCATTCTATACGCGAGATAGTTTTGTTTTCGTAAATTTGTTTATTGATGTTGGATATTAAGTCGTATAAAATCAACTAATTTGTTTTGAATTTCAATATGTATTATCAAATTATTTTTCCACGTGTAAGGAATATTTAGCAAGAAAGGCACTACTTCCCTTGCGGTCAGTAACGAACCGCCTTTGCATGGGGTCATCAAGGTGATTACAAATTCGGATTGAGATAGCGGCTTTGAGAGGAACCTTTCTGCATGGAAAATAAACCCATTTCAAATTTCACCAGGAACAAGCCTGGTACTAAATCCAAACTACCCTCTAATTTGAAGAGGACACTAAGATGGCTGTGCCATCGGTTGCAACCTAAGGCCCCCGGAGGTGGAGATATGGCAAAAGAGGCAGCTCCGCGGAATGTTGATCAATCCGCTAGAGTCGTGGAGATATGACAAATGACTCAGCACCACTGACTATAATCACATTCTTCAAACAGGTGGTTCCAGGGCTTTGGCTATCAAGCCTGACCCGGGGAAAGCTAAGAATCCCGATTGTCATCAGTTTTGCGGGAAGGTTATGGCGAATGAGCAAGTATGAATGCTTCCTCCGGTGCCACCTCCTCTTCAGGTACGCAACGCTCTTTCGACAACTCTTCTAAGGTACGCAACGCTCTTTCGAAACTAAAAAGGCCACTTTCAAAGTTCTGAGGAAGCTTAAAAAACGTCCCCCCTGACACAATGTCCGACAAGAACAAAAATCTATTCAATAGGCAAGAGCACTTATTGGGGAGCACTCGTTCCCTCTAAACTCTGCAGATTCGGTTCAGAAAAACATTGGTTGGCTAAGCAAGAAAATCAGGGCAGTCATAATTATAAAAAAAAAAAACAGAAGCTTATGGCGACTGCTCCATTGATAACTCGGCCATTTAATGAAATCGCAAAAGAGTACCATGTTTGGGCCGTAATTGATGCCAGCAAAGGAAATTGAACCATCTCCTCTAAAAACTGGTTCAAAATAAGGTAGGCTTTATTCGGAGTCTGCTGCAAGCTGTAGAAGGCCAGCTCGAGTCCTCTAACAACGATGAACGATGCAGACTGGTGCAGGGAAATCAGGCTGCTTGTGCGTGAAGACCAACTATTGGCTGATTTCTCCAAGATGGGAGAATTGCGCACGAGATCCCCAGTCGGCCAAGATGAAGGTTATAGATTCCTTGTTTCCATTCGGATCGCGTGGAAGTCCTGGGCATCATTCGGCTTTTCAGCGCAGATCTCCTTACGGAGGATCGGGGGCTGTGAAAATTGGCTAGTCAGTTGATAATCGTTGAAAATGAGGAGGCACCACTGGTCTTGGTCAAAAAATCCGGTATCTACTAAGCTTGAGCCAAAACAGGTGGTTCAAACAGCAGAAAACAGGTCGAAAGGGGTTCATCGCCTGTATGAGTGCAACACCTGAGGTGGAATTGGATGTGAAACTGCTGACGGGGTAAGCGTCGAAACTAACTCTGAGTTGAGCGGCTGCCCGATTATCCTGACTCTGGATACAGATGAAGGGGCTGGGGCAGCTTTAATGTCGAAGTGGGAGGAGCTCGACCATGTCCTAATAAATAAATAAATATTGGTGAAGGTGCTTCAAATAAATCTTCGCCATTACAGAGCAGCATTAGCTGTCCTGTCCTTTATCTATGAAGCATGGCGGTATTTCTTTCTTATTTATGCGCAAGGTACCCACAACTGATATTTTGTGATTTTGGACCAAATATTCTACCAAAGAGATGCTGGTGTACCAATTTTCAATTGTCAAATTCTGCCCAGTACTTGGAATCGGTGTAATCAATCTGTTTACCACGTCCATTGCAGCATTACTCATCTGGTAGGGGCCATCCGGTTGCTTACCAGCATAAGGCCAATGACAAACACGGCGGTTCCACGAAGCGTTTCCCGAGAAGAAAACCGAGTCGGTTTAGCCGTGCATTCATTTAGCATTGTGATGACACACACCGCGGCGCGAACTGCCTCTCGGTTTCGGAACTGAGTCGGTAGACGAGAGAAATGACCCACCGACTCGGTTCGTCGGCGTTTTTCGATTTGTTCATAGCTGCGAAATCCGATCGAGCTGAAATTTCCCAGATGCATTGATGAATGCATGGGATATGGGAATGAAAATCTGATAAAATTGATTTTTGAAGAATGGCTAGGATACAGTATTGGAAAATGAAACATTTGTGGGCACTTAGTTTCTCTAAAAGTAGGCAATTACCCAATTATGCCCAAAATTCATATACATATATATATACTTCCATATATATGTATATACATATATATACATATGCATGTATGCACGACTACTTTTTTCACAAGTATCTATATGATACTCCGACGTAATTTGTAACTGAACCAACTCGATAAACGCTTCTGAAAACCGCTGTGTGTGTCAATCGACGCACTAAACCGAAGCGTTAAACGCTTCGGTGGAACCGAAATGTATGTCATTGGCCTAAAGCTCTAAATTTAAAACATAAAAAGTAGTCCAGCATCCACCAACGGATAAAGTTTGATGCCATATTTATCAGGTTTTGATTTCATATACTGTTTGAAAGGACATTAGCCTCGGAAGCCTGTCATCATTTCATCAATTACAACGTCTGACCCCACTGAATAAGGCAATAAACAGTTCGTAGTAAATTTTTACAAAATACCCCTTATTGACGCAGCTTTACCCTGAGCACGTCGAGTCGCTCGTGTAGTTGAATCATCGAATCGCAATGAGTTGAGTAGAAATCTTATTCTTTTTAGCGGCATGATTGTTCGAAATATAGATACACCTGTGCCATCAGTAGCATATAAATATTCTAAATTTGTATGTGACGTACGCATAGCTCCTGCGATGTACAGTAAACCAAATACTGCTCGAATTTCAACAGCATCAGTGCAATCGCGGGGTCGGTTATACATTGGAACTTTTTTTTTGTATGAGCTCATTCGTACGAATGACAATCTCTTCAATAATATTTTCACTTATAAATAAATTCCAAGTCTTATCAAATGTTGTCACCCCTACACCGTTTCTATGAACGGCAGAATCTTCAGTAAAAACATTTTGTACTTGGCGTCTTACCCTGTTGTTATTAGATTTTTCTCATTTTGTCACCTTGTTACGTCCTGTGTAAAAACTACTTCTCTCTGATAAAGGCACAACTTCGTCTGAACTTGAGCTACTTGATTCTGCTACCTATTCAATTTCTTCGTCACTTTCTACTTCAGAAATGTGATCGGAAACTTCTGAACCTTCATCACTGAGCATAGATTCACTCTCTATGTCATTTTTTACTAAAAATATCTATAAAACGCAAACTTAGTTAAGAAAAAATAATTTGCGCAAATAGAGTCACGCGTAACCTTTTGGACTGCGGGCGCGTGTAGTCTTATCGACGCCTACGACACGTTTGAAACACAAGGTATTTATTCAACACGGGACCTGAGGAGAATGACGGTATTTTTTTTTTGATTTATATTGAACTTAGAAGAGGGTACTTGAGACGAAAAATATTTGTGACGAAAACACTCGAAATTATAAACAATGCGGTCGATTCGACGCTGCGTGCCCACTTGAAGGTTAAGGATGCCATACGCACGGCAAAAAGATCGAAGTTTATAGGGAGCATCATGAACCCTGAGGATATATGGGCTCGTTCGAGCGCAGACTCTGTAAACGTTCTCAAGGACACACATTTTCTGGGCAATTATTGTCCTCTTTTAGAACGGAGCAAGCTACTATCTCGACACCGTCGGTTAGGATATCGAATTCGCAATTGAAGTGGGTCATTAACTTCTTTGAGCTGTTTAAATGTCCAAGTTCTGGTAGCTTTCTTGCGGCTGATATCCAGCAGCCATGGAAGTATTGTTACCAAGTCTCAGAGAGATTTACAACGCCTGCCTATGCTTCTCGTATTTCCCACTTGCTGGCGGAAAACTAGAGTTGTGTTTATCCCTAAAACAGGAAAAGTTTAGCAAACTAAGCCACAAGACTATCGTCCAATATGTCTTAGCTCAGTCTTGATGAAGATTCTGGAAAGGATTATTGGTTACCATATTAAAATCCCGCAATTAGTTATTTTTATTACCAGAATCTTTGTGGCATGAGGACTAAGCTGGAGGAACTTAAAATTGCTTCGTTACTCGAAAACGATCACCTAATCTGTCTCTCTGAAACCTGGCTTGTTGATTATATCTTAAGCTCTGAATTTTTTCCAATTCGTAATGTCTACCACCGTGACCGTAACCGCTTAGCAACTATGAAGTCTGATGGTGGCGGGGTGCTTATTGCCGTGCTTGATTCCCTTCAAAGTAAACTCTGCGCTGATTTCGTTCCCAGTCTTCCTGTTGAATGTATAGCAGTTTACGTGTCCCTGTCACTTAAATATTCGTTGTTTGTGGCCTCTGTATATATTCCGTGCAACTTTCCCCTCTCTACCTATGAATGTTTTTTTACTGAGCTATCATCCTACCTAAACATATATTTTCCTTCTTCGTCTGTCATCATCTGCGGTGACTTTAATGTCTGTCCAATGGGACTCTGGTTTTTCCCGTATTGTTTCTCACAATAATATTTCTATTGCTCTCTCATCTTTCCTTATATTTTGTTCATTTTATCCAATTTAACTCTGTCCCAAATGTAAATAATAATATCCTTGACCTCATCCTTTCCAACATCAAACCTTAATCGTTTTTGCTATCTCCTTCCACAATGCCTTATACGAACTCTGACACCCATCATCATCCCCTCTTTGTAGATATTGCCGTTTATCTATCTTGTCGTGCTAGAGTTTCCAATAAACCTCGTTTCAATTTAAAAAAAACAAATTTTGACCTCTTAGCTCTCGATCTCAACTCAATTAATTGGTTTGGCTTATTTCGAGGACTTGACATTGACATTGAAGATAAGAAATTATATTCTGTTTTCCTTAGATTTAATCACCGCTCATACTCCAATCTTCCGCTTGCGTAAGCGTAATGAATCTCCTTGGTTCACTGAGAGTGTTTTTCTCGTTTACGTGCTGCTGCCAAGAATCAGATAAGGTTTCCTATGCGCAATTATTTATCACACATTGAATCTTCTCTGCTTTCGAATGACCCTAAAAACTTTTGGTCTTTCTTTTAAATCCGCTCCTTGCACTTTAAAATCCTCCTCTCCCTTCCCTGGCTCCCTTACATTTAATAATGTCACTGCTGCTCATCCTCAGAATGTTTGTGATCTCTTCGCACTGTTTTTCTCTTCTGTGTACTCTGACTCAATGATTCCCTATTCTTGTCGCGTTTCTTTCGATTCCCCTCCTTGTCTCTCTTCTCTCTCGATTAATCCTCTTGAAGTGGAATCACTTATATCGTCCCTTGATTCTAATCACTCTCCTGGCCCTGATGGTCTCCCTAACTTTTTTGGGAAAAATCTTGCATCTTCCTTATGTATTCCCCTATCAATTTTATTTAATATAAGTCTTTGTTCTGGTAAATTTCCTTTCTCCTGGAAGCTGGCAAGCGTTTTCCCTATTTTCAAATCTGGTGAACGCAATGTTGCCTCAAATTATCGTCCTATTTCTATCCTTCCCTGCTTTTCCAAAATCATTGAACGTTTTGTGTTTAACAAAATTTATGACTCTCTTAAGTATGCTTTCGTACCTCAGCAACATGGTTTTGTTAAAGGTCGATCCACATCTACGAATCTCATTAAATTTTCTCACGCAGTGGCCACGGCGTTAGATTGCAACTCTCAAGTTGATGCTATATATACAGATTTCTCTAAGGCATTAGACTCTGTCAATCTTGGGCTCCTCCTACTCAAATTACACATCTATGGTATCTGTGAGCCTTTACTTTCTTGGATATCTTTGTTCTTTAATAACCACACCTGTTTTGTCTCCCTCTCCGGTGTGTCGTCCTCTCCGTTTTTACCCTCTTCTGGTGTACCTCAAGGATCTATACTAGGACCGCTATTATTCAGCCTCTTCATCAACGATCTTCCTAATGTTTCATCGTCATCTTGTTTACTTTATGCAGGCGATTTGAAATTATTTCGGGTTGTCAAAAGCCCAGATGATCATCCACTTCTTCAAGATGATTTGAACTATCTTACTGCTTGGTGTAACTCTAACTGTCTATCGTTAAATTTTTTCAAGTGTTTTGCCATGTTTTATTCTCTGAAGTCCCTGACTTATGCCTTTCCTTACTTAATATATGAATCCGTCCTTGTCTCTGTTGAATATTTTACTGATCTGGGGGTCACCTTTGATCATAAACTTAAATTTGATATCCATGTTCCTACCATTACTAATAGTACCTTGCGGATTGCTGGCCTTGATATATGTTCCTGCCACAATTCTTTTAGCATTTTTACATATGTTAAGATATTTCTTACCCTAGTTCGTTCCAAACTTGAATACTGTACTCAGGTCTGGTCTCCTCGTTTTACATATCTTTCCGATGCCGTTGAATCTGTTCAGCGGAGGTTCACTCGCACCCTATTCTTTAAATATAATCTTCCCTACTTGCCTTATGATGAACGGTTATCGCTCCTTAGTCTCCCTCTCCTAGCAAAGCGCAGAGTTTACCTGGATGAATGCTTTTTCTTTAAAATATCTGACTTCATCTATAGCATCCATGTTTAATGTACGGCAGTGTGGGAGGCAAATTAGGTCCTCCGTTGTCTTCGATGTACCATTTGCACGTGCAGATACTTTCATTCACCTGTTCTACGCTTGTTACGTACCCATAATGACCTCCAGTTTTATCCTCCTCACTCTATAGCCACCTTTAAAAGTAGTATTCGTAACACAATCTTTGCTGCTGATAAACTTATCTATCTTTATATCATTCGTGGCTTTGAATTTCATATGTTTGATTTTCTCAATTTGTAGTTTCTGTTTTTAATTTCTATTTCTTATTTTCTGTTTCTATTTCTAAGCTATCCTATTTGCAATTGGGCTTTTTGCCTGTAAATGTATTGTGGAAAAATAAATAAATATAGAAAATAAATAAAAAACCAATCGATCCTCGCGCAGTCGCAGCATGGTAAGTCAAAGGTAAGTCTGTCGAAGTTGCTTTTCAAGTTCTTATTGCGTAAATTGAATATCGTGCTCTTAAGGAATATACACTTGCCGCCTTCTTATACATTGATGTGGCCTTTAACAGCGAAAATCTGACGCGATTGTTGACGAGCTGCATGCTGATGAGCGGCTAATAGCTTCTCAAGACCAGAGTGGTTACCGCTTCCTTACGACGAGGGGTTAACAAGGGTATATCTCAGGGCGGGGTCCACTTTCACTTGTTGTAAAACATCACGGTAAATACCCTCTTAATGAGGCTGGACTGGGCCGGCTGCAAAGTGGTTGCTTATGCAGACGAGATAGCCGTAGTAGTGTCGGAGAGGCTAGGTCACTCTCTTGACAGACTTTCAAAATGCTTGAATATGAATCCAAGCACAACGGAGCTAGTGCTGTTTTCAAGGAAAAACTTACCTACAAGAAATGACTCAATAGTTGTTTAATCGTTTCGCAAGTATATAAAAAAAGTCCCCAAAAATCTACAAAATCTTCAATTACGACCTGAACAGTCACAAAGGATTTCAATCAACTTACAATTTTCACTAAATGGCTATCGCCTTCATTATGATTACATTCATTAATATTCCATAAATCCAATTCCAACGAATCAAGTTCCATATTATCCTCTTCGCAAAATGTCACCTTGCCCTTATGATCACCGCACTCACTATGATTGCCCTTGCAGCTATCAGTGCAAGAACACTTGTCACCCGCCACATCATCTTTCACATCACTTATATTACAATTAATCATAACCATTATTGCAGCACAACAACATACACCATTGATCGAAACTCACCCTGGCCACAACACCACCACACTGCACTGCACTATGCCAAGTACACTTAACGCGTCTGCCCTTGGTGTCGTTTAATCCCGACCGATTCCAGTGACCAGCACTTGACCGACAAACACCATTTTTCACAATCTATTAGTTATATGAGAATAAATCTACTCTTTAGCATTGCCACTTCCGTAAACACTTCTTTCTATAGATACATTCAATATAACATCTTCATATGCAGTACGGGAACGTTTTTCTGCACAAAACTGCACTATCACGCGAATTTATCTCACACAAAACGCATCCAATACTCGATATGAATTAGCCAACGGCGACGCCAGCATCCAGACACCGAGAACATTTTGCTGCAGATACTGAAGATGCTCAAGATATTGAAGATACTGATGTTGATTCACATCGAATCGATGAATGAATGGATGCATCAAGAGATCAAGATCAGAATCAAAGGCTCAGTAGATACTGAAAATATCTCTATGTTTTTTTATTGAGCCTAACTAACTTTTTCACTAGTTTCACCTAAAGCTTAACGACTATTATGATTTCTTCCACAAAAGACATCGTAAATGGAACGCAGATCTTGTAGTACGTATGGTGGAGGAAAATGTTGTTAACGGTTTCGCTATGATTCAGATAAATATGAATGTATCTTTTGAGCGCGTGTATGACAAATTTTCAAAGTTATCAAGACACTTCTCCCCGTAGCCTAAATGATCTGCAGACTGATTCAAACCCCCTTTTTTCTACTACACCACTGACTACCATTTATTCAATTTTTCGCCTTGTGAACATGAATGGCGGAGAGCAAAGGCAAGCGAGTTTTCAATGATCTGACTGAACTAATTCTTGGAGGTCTGCACAGTTTCCGGAGCTAAGTAATATTTCAAGTACGGCACGAGCTATTGTTTACACAAGAATTGTGTGAATATGTAAAAGCTTAAATCGAAAATTAATTTTAAATTTATTTGAATAGATTCAAAACTGCAAGTAATTTCAAAGTCATAATCTTGCATCTGAAAGTATCTTCAAGGGCATTGAGCTTTCATTCTTCTCGAATATTTCAAAAAACTTTTAACTTAATCGGAAGCAATATCCGTCTACAACATGCACGAAGATTGATTGTCCAAAGATTTTTCCGATAAACTGTAAGCTCACCTGTGAAATCACATTTGCTACTTCGGTAGCAACAACAAACACAAATTACTCATTCATTCGTTCAACAATCATCCCTACGGATGTGTCATTACGAAATTACCGAGACATGCGCCCGCCACTTCAAAGAATAATGCTTGTTGCGCGACAATGGCGGCGATACGCATCAAGGATCATGGCGAAGCACCAGAATTATTGCTAACATCGGCATTAGGTTTGCAGACATTCATGCGTACCTCTTCAATGTGCACCATTATGCGAGTCTCGAATGCAGTAAGCTCAGATATACGATCGCGAAAAATTTTCCAAGAGAAAATCTTTGGCTCCAAACATAAATCACAACGGAAAACGGTTAGGAAATTTCGAATTTGCTTATTCGAATAGAGAAGCAGTGAATTTTCAAGCAACATGTTGCTTGAAACATAAGTTTTCGAAATCCCCACGCAATATCATCTGTTGAATGTAGATGCGAGTAAAGGAGAGATTGGGGAAAGTATATGTGAATTTGCACGTGAATTTAACAAGGATTCGCTTCGCTACACACATTCTACAGCAAACTAGCTAATTATGAAATTATTTGGTGAGTTGTTTTTTAGTTTAAGTGAAAATCAGAATAGGTGTATTGTTCTCAAGGTGAACATTTTTGAGAGGTATTTGGAATATTTGCAAAAATGATTTCAGGGTTGGACATTGACATTCCAACGGCCTGCAGTGCGATTTCAATTATCGATTTCAATTCTCGGTAGCATTCGCAAAACTTGAATGCAAATGTCAAAATGATAAGGCATATGTCAAAATTTTCAATATGTCCGATGTAATTGATGTACATATGTAGTTCTTTGGTGCTTAAATAAAAAAATATATTTTATATGGAATGATGAAAAAATACGGTAACAAATAAAATAATAAAAATTTAATAAATCAACATTAACTATTAGTTTCAGACAAATTTGAGAAAGATGTGCTAAAATAAAGTCAAATAATGTGGGAAAAAATGACGCATTTCTGTTACTCCCAAGTTAAGCTTTTGATATTCCAGAAAAAAAGTGTGAAGTAAATGATAAAAAAACGCGAATATAGAAATTTTAACCTCGAATAGAACACCAGGAATAAAAAAAAAACTACTCGACTAAGATCGTTATATTTTAGAAACGGATCTATTATGGCGTGACACTGAAGAGCATTGACGAAAATTTAGCGAGCAATAAAACTAGATAAATTTATAAAGAAGTGAATACTTCAAATCAAAATCAGTATTAGTTTAAAAAAGCTCTAGCGCACCTGAACCGCAAGAAACACTAATGTTTGAAGAACAGTAGAAGAATCGTGCAGATTTTGAGTGCATATTCTTCCACACGAGCTGCTTATTACAGCCAAATTGTTTCAAATGCCACGTTTTACTTTGGTCTCAAGAATGCATTCTAACTCATATGGTGGAAAGGTTTCAGATATCACCACTGGCATGAATTTCAAAGTATATGAGAGCAAAACACTTGTAAATTATACTCGTTATCAGTTGCTTATTTCACAAAACTTTGAAAGCAGCATTTCATATAACATCGATGAAGAAAATGCTCAGTGCCTGCAGCACCGTGATTAAAGTTGGTGTTTGGGGCTGCAATCCGAAAAATTCTCAGAACTTTGGGAATTGAAACATTGGTTATTTATCTTCATTGTAAATGTTTCCAGTATGAATACTAACTGTAAGCATTTATTGATACAAAAACAGCACAACCGACTCGTGCTGGCAATTTTTTGCCAGTATCAAAGCCAAAAATATATCACATCATCTTCACGTTGAAATTAACCTACCCTACGAATTTCGTCTCGATCCGATGACTGCATTCGAAGTTATAGGAGTATAAAGAAATTTAGGGTTACCAGCCGCGAAATTTTTCGTATAATCGAAAACTTAATATTTGCTGTTTATTGTCACTACAATATCATTACCATTTGAAAATTTTACGATAAAATCGCTTATTAAAGATATTGCAAATAAACACAAAACCAAAAATAGCTGGCAACCCAACGGTGGCATTTCAACCAGATTTGGCCTGAATAGTGCCTATAATAGGTTCCATTGATTGCATGAAATTCGTATTGATTTCATGACTGCACTGGAAGTTATAGGGCGAATAGCTTTATTTTCCTGAGCGAATTTTCAAAAACAAAGACACAAAAACTACCAAAACTGGCAGCACCAGTCGAATTTTTCAACCAAATTTCTGTCGAACACGGCTTAGAGTAAGGTTCAGCTACTGTGTCAATTTCATAAGAATCTGGTAACTGAATCAGAATTCCTAGGGCAAATAGCAGTTTTTTTTCTTTGCAATTTTTCAAGATGGCACCACTGGCACAGAGTTGCCCACAATTCATAATCGGTTCTCTCAGGCTTGGTCCTACTTAAGTCCAATGCCGTCCATAAATTGGAACTGTATCTGATTATTGGTTCGTGAGTTCCCGTGAACAGAAATTTTTGATGCTAAAAATATAGGTAAATTGGGAAAGGGTTACCGTTCTTGTTCGACATGAAATTTCCAAAGCTTTACTTTGACTGTATAGATAAAGCATGAAATTTGTACATTTGGTTTTTATTAAAAGAAACGGAAATTTTTTAGGAGTTTCGATGGTTTGAATGTTTTCACTTTCAGTGCCTGCCGTAGCTACAGGGTTGCCAGCACGTCCATCAAAAACTATGGAAGTGTGCAACTTATCAACAATAATATGTCCTGTTTCATAATGATTTAATGATCAACTGAAAAGTTATCGCAATTCAAAAGTTTTCCAATTTCCCCAATCTCACTTTAGGCACCTAGCGCTCACAGAGGGTTAAAAATTTCAAAAACATTATCATATTCACATTAAAAACACGTTCAGAATTCATAACATAGACTTTATTTTTGCAAAAGCTATTTTTTGGCAGAATAGTAAGTATATTTAAAATATCACTAAAATGGCCGCCGGCGTCAAAGGGTTAAGTAACTTTTTGTGAGACCTGGCCCTATTCTGCATATACACCAATGTAACCTGAAAATTTCAGTTCAATCGGATGGCGCGTTCCTGAGATTTTTTCACTCAAATTTTTTGATGAAATATATATATATATATATATATATATATATATATATATATATATACATATATATATCTATATATATATATATATATATATATATATATATATATATATATATATATATATATATATATATGTATAGAAATATGATTTTTTGGCCAATGGGATTTTAATACTAATGTTCTTCTTCAAACATTAGTAAAAAGCTACATCGACAGTATCGTCAACGTCTCCGATGGGTTCGAATCTTTAAAAAAAACTTTTAATTCAGCAAAAGTTTCAATAATATATCAAGTATCATTAACCCTTCCAACAGTGAAGAGACAAGAAAAGCAATAAAGCGCCAGTCATTGAGCTAACTACTAAATTAATCAAATGCGATGGAAGCTGTACTATCAAAGCCATCCACAAAGTGATCTGGCATATATGTAGTATAAGATTACTTAAAAATGGCGTACGCTGAGTAGCGCCAAACGATTGAATTTCGTCACATCCTAGCTTTCATCCATAGACTATTCTCTGATCCTCATTTTCGCACAAGCCTGATGAGCTTGGTATCCCACACCTAGTCGTCTTCTGATGTGGTTGCGACAGAGCAAAATTTACTTGTAAATCCCTACGGGCTAGCATTGTCAACCTTGACCTAATAAAATCATGGTGGATCTCAAAAAACACTTATACTTCCGTAGCCATTAAGTAGGCCATGTGAATTCAGTTGAGATGCGCTTCTGATTAGTATCGATCCGGCTGTAAACACTTGTTCTCATTAGGTTTTGTGCCAACCCTTACTTCAATGTCTTCAAGGGCATGTAAAACGCCAAAACTTGTCGGACAGAAGTCTAACTGCTCCAACCCAATCTGTACCTCTAACGTCAATGATGAAACTATTTATACAAGGAAGTGATCTAATGAAGTAAGAAATAGCTAGAAAACTAGCTCTACTGCTAAGTCAAGTAACCTGTTCTACTGTTCTTCTCCACGGGCACCTTGCTCGCAAATCTATCCAAGAACTTTGGAGGAATAGATTCCGAGCCTGATTCACGGATCTCTCGCAGCCACATCTCCCTTCTTGATTCCGACACTTGCAGAACCAAAGCAATAGAGCCGAGCCCTGATGAGAGGAAGAAACCCGATTTTACCGAGCGGAATGCATGATGAACCACAATCAAGCCGAATCTGTCATCCGCTGCAGATATGCCAAATATAATACCATCTCTGCTCTAGACACCCTCTTCTATACCAGTTCTGGGCATATAGAATCCGCAGGATGGCCACCTGGATTCTAGAGAGTTTCAAGAGCGTCCCCTCCCAAAATACTGTCTGCTAAGGACAAAAAGCCTCTGAGTGGTCAGACTTAAATAAAGAGATTCATTCCGCATCTCAAGGTTCTGTGAGATTAACCGCTCAGAAACGGCAAAGGTCAACTAAACAGTTAAATCAGCAAGAATCGAAAAAACTTAAGACTGTGTCAACTGGAATAAATCGGCCATTTATTTATAAGGCCAAATAGTGTTTAGTTTGAGCAGTCATTGGTAGTAATAAAAACTACTGCACCATCTCACCGGATAATTGAACTTTGGTGTAGAAGACTTGTCTAAATTAAATCCTGCCATGATGAGCCCTTTGCGGACTTGAACAGGCTAGTGGCGAGCAAAAACGAAGAGTTTCAGCGAGGCGTAAAATTGAAATTGGTGATAAAGAACGAAATTCTAAGTAAGCGTAGATCCAGAGCATGGCCTAGATTACATCCTTCTTTACTTGAGATTATTATCAATGTCAAAAGGATGCGCAATAGTGGCCTACTAGTATGTCACTGGCAGGTTCAACCTAATACAATCCAACGTATACCAAAGCTACATCAAAATCTCTTCACCGGAGAATTCAGCTCTTATGGATTGAATAAACGATAGAAGTGCCACATGAGAGAAAAATACTGAGAAATAATGGCCGTCTAATGCACCTCAGGCACATATGCATCAAAAGGATGAAAGAAATGCGATCTAGACTTCTGAGTAAGCTGGCTGTTTTGGATTCCTGGACCTGAAATCAGCAAGAAACGAGAGTGGTGTTCATCTTTAAAGCATCACACGCATCACACGCTAAACCAAAGAACTATGACCAATTTGTCTAAGCTTTTTTCTATTAAAGCTTTTAGAGATGGTTGTTGGTATTGGAAAACTTGCACCTTTAATTCTACTCTGATCTTGAACTGACAGCATTTTTTCCCCTTAGTGTAGATGGCAAAAAAATCTGCTAACCAGATCCCCCAGTGACCTACCACCTCGGGTTATGTGAGGTTTGACTCATTAAAAAAAGGACCATCTACAGGCCCGCGAAGTTCCGAGTCGGGAGCCACCTAAGCACTGCTTCGACCCGGTCGTGCTGACTCACCCATCGGTAACCACGGACTTCAGAAACTACCAAAGCTCATGGGTCGGTAAGGCAACCCTCCTCCCACTTTAAGCGTAGCACTTTCTCAACATATGTTGAGACTGCGCGCCAGTTCTCCTCGTTTCGCAGCATTGCATCCACCATCGTCTCAAGCGTGGCCAGGCCAATTGTGGACTCACTGGTGTGCCTCAAACTTACGAAGCGACTGCACATAAAGAATGTGTGCTGAGCATCATCGAGCTCAGTCACACAGTACCGGCAGTACGATGTGACCACCTTACCCATCCTGTTCAGGTATTTCTTTAAGTAACCGTGCCCTGTCAAGAATTGACAAAGGTAAAAGTTTACCTCTCCGTGGCTCCGGTTAAGCCAAGGCTCAATGAGACCAATTAGCTTAGCCGTCCAGCGTCCTTCAGCACTTTAACTCCAACGTTGTTGCCAAAGTAGAGGGTAAGCGTACGCGCGTGCGTCAGAGCCTCAGTTTTATCCAGCTCTGAGCGAAAGAGGTACCCTTCTTTGCGTTCTCGCACTTTGCGTTCTCGCACTACACTTACTCTCGATACCACCATCACAGCCTCTTCTGAGACCGTGCGGTAGCTATAAGCAATACGCAGGGCACCCCTGTGCTATACACTGGCAATCCCAGATACCTGACCAAGTTGCTGGTCTGGACCTCGTCGGAGACAACTATCATGGGTATGGCAGTTGGTATCCTCCGCCTCGTCAGCACAAATCTCTGTTTTAGAGACTGCCAGCTGGAGGCTGTGTTGAGCCATCCACCGATCCACCCTCCTCATGACGGTTAAGTCTGAGTTGAGCGAATTCGGCAGATCTGAAAGTAATTACCGCCGCGACATCATCAGCGTACCCTACCAGAAACACATCCGCAGGCATTTCCAGGCGCAGCAGATCATTGTACATGATGTTCCAGAGGCCAGGTCCTAAGATCGATCCCTGTGCCGCACCTGAGGTGATAGGTCTCCTTTTGACTTCTTCGTCAGAGTCGTAGAGCAACCAGCGATCCCTGAGGTAGTCCCGCATCATGGCTATACGATACGAAAAATTAAACTGTCAAAACAGGACTGCATAGCCTAATGGAGCAGGTAGAAGAATCATTTGCCTGTAACGAGCGGGTGATTGTGAATGCTCTCCAAAACCTGGATGTCAATTCGCCACCTTGTCAAACTTCAACCATCAAGCGATACCTACACTACCCAGGGCCGTGTTTTATCTCCCTTACTTTGGAATCTAACAGTTAATGAGCTTCTAAAGAAGATCAATCAAAACTGAATATAAAGCGAAAGCGAATGCAAATGACATAGCTATTGCCATAAAATGGAAATTTATTACTATCCTATCGGAGAGATTAAATCACTCCTCACATATTCTCTCACAATGGTGCCAAGAATGTAGGCTCAGTACCAACCCTGATAAGCATACAATCCCATCTGTGGATCTATCGAATCTCAATGGTACTCTCATAACCTTAAATAACAGGAACTTATCCTTAAATAGCTGGGACTTATCCTGAACTCCAAACTTCTAAGGACGAGAAATATAGCAGACAGGGTATGCAAAGCATTGAGGGCTATGACCTTGAATGGTCTCCTGGATTCACACTAACGTAGAGGAAGAAAATCTGCTGGGCAAAGCGTTAGTTTGTTGGCCATCATTAACCAATGTTGTAAACCAGAAAATGGCAGAGATAGTACACAAGCTAGCAGCCTTATAGATAACAAGAAAACTCTGTACTACCCCAAAGAAGCCAACCTTGGTTGTATTTCATTGGCTTCCTACCAATCTGCTTGTCTCGCAACGTAAACAAAGACTTAATTGTGGTGATTGTAGTGAAAGCAAATATATTTGTGCAGAACATACCGATTCTCAAAGCAGCTAATTGATTCCTATGTAATCAGTAATTTGGAGTTTTCCTCAAAGTTAGTCCTTTGTACCATTGGTCTCTTAACGAGTTGTCGAGACATTCGATGATGCAGTGTCAAGACAAAGAAACAGTAAGAGGAACTGTGAAGTGGACCAACTTGCAAATGCTAGCACGCTTTTGGAGAAGTTGTTTTAGAATTTCCTAATTGGTACTTTGCTGACTTCAGTTAAATTGACCATCAGGCAAAAACACTGAAAGAACACTGTGAAGTCCTGGGTGGAAGAACGTTGCTGCACGATCGTAAGACTTTGGCATAGGCTGCAAAAGGGAATTTCTCGAACTTGGAAAGTGATGCTTCCGCGCTGTGATGGCTATCTTAACTGAACATTATGGTTTTACAGCCAAGCCTTAAAAAGGCTTCTGCCGGACCTAAAGATGCAAGACGAAGTCACCTCCAGTGCTCTTGCTGGAAAAAAAAGCAGTCTCTTGGCCCATAGTTCTTCACAAGTCTAACCGAAGCAGTTTGCGTTGACCTGAAGGTGATTAGCCAATTCAACAAGGACTCAAGGTGGCTCTCCACTTAATAAGGGCTGTGCACTACGCAACGCGGTATCAAAATGGGCTCAGTATGTCGTCATCGGAGTCTGCCTAGAGGAAGCAGCCTCGGAATTTATTCTAGCCTAGCAGCAAAATTACTGGTATGATATGAAATCAGAGCATATCTTCGAGAGAGAACTGCAAGTAATTATTGCAGAAATCATATTCTGTTTTGTTGAAAATTGCAATTTATAAACCCTGTCAAAATAAAAAACTTCAAAAATACGCTGCGACTTTAATCCTTTCTTTGGTCCGAAAAAAGTCCAAGCTTTAAACCCATAGTGATCGTTGAAAGAAAAAGAGATGAGAATAGAAAAAGAAAACAGTTGAAAAACTGAAGAGAATGTTTCAATAACTTTCATAAAATTGAAAGAAAAAGTTTGATATAAAGATAACCAAAATCAGTGTGTTACTTTCAACGGCAGCAGGGAGTCAGAAAATGATGGATTTTTTCTGTGAAGTCTCTTTTGAATTCCAACACAATGCTCTGTCGTAGAGTCTGCGTAAGTAACTTGAAGTCAAAGAAGCATTCGCCTTCTAGTCTGAAAGTTTTAGTTAATACGTGTTTGGCCAGTGAATCCGTAAAATGGATCATTATTTTGAAATAGAAACAGGAAACTGTCCAATGGTATTGATGATATACCAAACTAAACCCTCAAATACACCAAGAGTTTTTTTAAAATGAGAACCAATACACGATCCTGACAAAAAAGATAAAAGAATCTGATTTCTTTTCATAAAACATGGGTCTATAGAGAGCTTCATAATTTCCTTTTAACAAATCACGCCTCCGTTATGGCAAGATTCTACAAAGAATCAGATCCTCCAGTCTTATATCTATAAATGCACAACTTTCAATTCAAAAAGGACACAGGCTATATAGCGTTGAGCTACTGCAGAAAAACCATCACAAATAACTAGTCTACCAAAAAATGTTCATTTACCAGCTCATGAGGAACCTCACTATAGGAGCTCTGTTTGCTTGGAAGCAAGCTTTAATATTCATTGATTCTGTATTGCAGATCCTTAAGAGTCGGTTATAACGAGCAGTTTTTTGCTGGACCCAGCACGAGCTTTTAGGAAAGGGAAGTGAAGGACGGAACGGAACAGCGAGCAGGAATGGTCTACTCGGTCATAGAGCACGGCAGCCGTTTTTCTTGGTTCTTCTTCTTAAAAACAGTCTGGGGCTCAGACATTTTTTGTTGGAAAGTGCGATTTAGTCTGCTTTGATACGTTCAGTAGAGTGCATCGATAAAGCTTGATCAAAATCGAAAGTGAAAATGTCGGACAAGTTTATGTGAAGGCAGGAATTAAGGGGGGCGATACAAGTAAAATTTTCAATAATTCGAGATTCTTTTTTTTGCATAAATAGTTAAATTAACATCTAAAAAATATGTTTGTAATGATTTAGAATTAAATTCACATTATTTATCGATTAAAAATTCATTTAAGTGCTCCGCCTCAACTCGACGTTTGAGCGCTATTGAATCCGTACTCGAAATCGCCGCAGCTCTTTGACAACTAAAAAACTTGTCAAGCATGTCAAGAAGAGCTGAGAAAAAAAACGAGTACAGTAGAATCCGTTTATAACGACTCCGCTTAAAACGTCTGACTGCTTATAGCGACTTATTTGAATCCGTTTGATTGTCATACAATAGTATTACAAAACGTTCGTTTATTACGACTCCGGTTATAACGACAAACCGTTTATAGCGCCGTAATTTAGCTTAATTTAGCTGAATTTAGCTCCTATTTATCCGGTTATAACGACTAAAGTTTGTTGTTTTTCCGTAAGGTCAAGCGGTCGTATATTGTTTCCCCGCGATTCCGAGCCACCAAGCCAGATGCCGTTCCTTGGCTAATTTGAGTGTGTAAAAATGTCAACGCCTAAACAAGGAAAGTGTTTTTACTATTTAAGAAAAGAGTGCGATATTTCAACGTTTAGAAGCAGGTGAATCAAATGTGACTTTTACGAAGGAGTTTGGTGTTTCCTACTCCACCATATCAACAATAAAGAATAAAAAATGTAAGATTGAAGAGCTGTTCAATAATAACGTTTTGATTACCAAGCGAATTCGGGCGTCCACACAGGATCAAGTGGATCCAGCATTGCTTCAGTGGTTTAAAGTGCAACGAAACCGAGGAATACTTGTAAATGGTCCTATTATACAGCATCAAGCCCAGTTATTTGCTTCGCGATTCAATGTACCGAATTTCACATGAACACCAAGTTGGATGAATCGCTTCAAAACTTGACACAATATTGTTTCCAGCAAGATAAGTGGAGCATCAATGTCGGTGAGTCTAAATTATGTTAGTGATTGGCTTTGTACCGTTTGACCTACTTTGCGTTCAAGTTTCACAAACAACCGAATCTTTAACGCCGATGAAACTGGGTTAATACAAGACAAAATTTTAAAATTTAAAAGCGAAACGAGACTGAAGATGCGATCGAATCCTTGCATCGAAGAAGCTCTCAAAGCTGTAGACACTCTTAATTCCTTCATACATTCTAATTACGAAGATGACGAAACAAAATTAACAATGTCTCGTCTTATTAATTTATTACGTAATTCTTATTATAAGGCAGATGCCAATCAGAAACAGACTAAAATACACTCTTTTTTAGCTGCTAATTATGTAATTTATGTCTGTAAGCGTACAAAACTTTAACATGTGTCTCACATTCTGTAAAACAACCTTACTTCGTGTTTTTCCAATAAATTAGTTTTTCTTATGATAACATCTTGTGTATCGTTTTAATTTAGTTTAATATGTGCTCTGCTATGTAGCCAAGTAGTACTATGGGTAAAATGTATAGGTACATCTCGAAAATCGCTTATAACGTCGTCCGGTTAATACGACGGCAAACGTTCGATCCCTTGGCCGTCGTTATAAGCGGACTCTACTGTACTATGAACGTACTGAAGGACTTCTGTATGGGCCTGGAATCGCTGATTAGTTGATAAGTCGCTGTAATCATAGAGTTTCTGTATGTGAAAACTACGCTTTTTTCTCGAAGCGACTTTTTTTAAATTGGCAGGCAAGATAACTCAGAAAGTTCTCAACCGATTCTTATGAAACTTGGCACATGTTTTCTCAATGGTATAAGCTTTTAGTTGAAAATATAAAAAAAAAAATATATAAAAAATCAAAATTTAGCATTTTTGACCCAAAAACTGGAATAAAGAGGCCAAAAATCATACTTTTTTTTATGAGGCGTGCTAATTCACGATATTTTGACTTTTTTTTTCTTGGATCAACTAGAAGGTACGTGTTTAATAAACACACTCCACTCCAACCCTTTCGCCGCGAGGGTCTCAAGAGATTGGTTACTACGGCGGCCATTTTGAAAAAATTAAAAAATTAAATAAAATCAGATTCTTGTATTTTAATATGTAGTGAATAAACATGATCAAATTCAAAACGATTCATTTATTCCTTCTATTTTAAATAAGCCTCTGAAAAACGGTCTAAATTCAGGCGTTTACATGCATCGCCGGCCTTAATAACTATGCTATTATTGGAGTACGAGTGCAAGGAAAGTTTATATAATTCTAAGCACAGAGACTATATAAATAGGAATATGCGGAAAAAAAGTTTAGAGAACATTTACCTCAAGCTGAAAAGTTTATATGGGACAATTATTTACAGTAGCTTCCAAAAAAAGTGAAAGTGGTTTGGAAGAGATTTACCAGCCACGCTTGTTAAACAGGTAGCAAAGTTGTGGTATTAATATTTTAATTTAGTGTCCCTTTTTCTTGCCAATCTAATTTTCCCTCAATTACAAAATTTTCCGCAAAATGTTGCCTTATTACTACAGCCACCCTTCTGTCATGCATAGAAGCGATTTTTCCTTTTTTTGTTTTGATTTATTGTTTTTTCCGTATCTGTAGCATAGTTATTCTGATTATTATGCATTAAGAAAACTGTGTGCTTGCACAGCAAAACAAAACTAAACTTATAGCAAGCACCATTGTCCAGCAAACTCTGTGCTGGCAAATCACAACACCACTCGTCTAAACCGGCTCTAAGTTAGGTGAAATATTAGACATATTTGTGGAGGACTCCAAATGGAGGACTCCAAAACATTTGACCTCCATGGAATTAAGATGGGCTAAAGCGATGAATGTCTTTGGTTACAGCAATAATTTACTGTAAAATCGATTTATGTTTCGTAAGCATTTCATTTTAAGTCATTTAGCTATTTTCCTAGAGTCCGAACGTGAAAAACATATTTTTCTTATTGTAAACATAAAATTTACTTGAGTCAATTGGCTACTTTGAGTCTAAGAACTCGTCGATTTCACTCACATAATCCACTTTTTGCGTATAAAAGATCATTACCACAAATTCTAGGCCCAAAAAAAAAGTCAACCGTAGAATCTCCAATCATTCAATCACCATCAAGCCATTAAACTTAAAAATATAGCTCACATCAATTTAGTGATTTGTAATTGAAAGCAATCCAAAGTAAATTGGTTAAGTCTTTTGCCTCTATCTTCCCATCCCTAAACAAATTATCTACCAATAACTTCTAATTTTAATGTCTCAACCTGATTCCAATGCACTCACTCTAACCATTTTACCTTCATTGCACATTACAAAAAGAAATTGCTTGCAAATTGCCCATTGTTTCTATCTATCATTCAAAACAATTACCTCAACCAGCCAGGCGCTCCATAGATCACGCTCCCACGATTCCTCGAAGCCCAAGAACAGCACTTTTTCCCGGTCACTGTTCGAATTAATGCTGCACGTACTATTATACACACTCGACACACTTGTTGCACTCAACATGTCCAAGCTCTTGTAGCTCAGTTTATTATTGTCCTTCAGGTAGAAATTATTGTTCTCGCATGTCACTTTCGGAACAACTTTCAGAATGAGTCTTTCGTAGCTTGGGGTATGTTCGATGATGTCAGCACCGGAAAGATCAAAAACCTCTGGGGTCATGTAATTGTTGGCCGGGAACAAGAACAAATGATTCCCAATCACAGCTACTCCTCGCTTTTTCCATTGCGGGAACACAAGTCCTTTAAGGACATCTACGAGTCCAGATTTGGTAACCCCTCGACACACTTCAATTTCAGCCGGGCCGATATAGAAACGAATCAGGTATTTCATTTCAGGATCAATCTCTAGGCGTGATCTTCGAGATGGATCGGTATAGCCAAGTTCTTTGAAAAAATCCTCTTTGATTTTATAGGGATGTTCGAATTCTTGCAAACGTCTTGCAGAAGACCCGCCGATTTGGAGCCAAAGAGCAAAATCGGATGGCAAATCTAAGTATTTTATCATTTGTTCGGTGGTAGTTGCCGGGTCACAATGAACCATGCGGCTTGGCTCAATAGTGATCAAGTCACTACGGTCAGGACCACAAAACACTCGTATCCAACCGCTTCCATTGATGGATGATTTATACGGGTCTGAGTTCTGTTCAAAGGAGCTAACCGTTGGAGTTGGTGCTGTTTCTTCATCTGACTCGTTTCGTTCAGGGATTGGTTTCCATGTTTTTCGTTTCACCATACGAACAGTTCCTGTGTGATGACGATTGTTTGCATAGGAATAGTCCTGATAAGCGAATCCAAGGACACCCATTTTGGTGGGAAAATTTAATGAAAATTTCGTATATTTTCAAATTGGTTATTATTGAGCACTAAACATATCACTGGACCATGGTTTGAAAGGACACGTGTCCTTTCATCAAGGTTTATGTTAGAGGCAAAATCAATAAAACCACTTGTTTTTATTGAAAATAGTCACTAAAATTATTTTTTCCCCCGGCAAAAAGGTCTAAAAGTCTAAGTTCACAATCTACTAGGCACGAAGTATAAAACATCAACCACTTAATTCACCGCAACACAATATCCTCATCAATCTCACTTCAATCACTGAACTGATTCTTTGATTTGTTCCACTGAAACGACCATTCGAAAATTGCATCCAAAAAAAATCACCATTTGATGCAACTTAACGAATAAGTGATGGTGATTTCAACAGGCTTAGGCTACTACGATGACCAGACCACCGAGCAACGAACCCTCTTGCATTAACATTAACGTATTCTTCAACGTACTCTTACACTACTTTTCACTACTCTGCTTGTCCGTATGCGACGAATAAACGTGCACGATACGCGCTAGACAGAGGTATGCATGTATTTAAAAAAATGGTAAAACTCAACTGAGCGTCAACGATCCGCTTCACCTGTAACGGACTGACCACTACGTTACTAGTGTACATAGATATGAACTCACGTATCGTACGAATGTGATGTGATGTTGGTGAATTTGAATGAAAAAAATTCACGTTTCGGTAGAATTAACTATAAGGGGAGCACATTATGGAATCATAGTAGATAGGGGAGAAGTAAGAGTAAAAAGCATTAAAAAATACAATTGTAATACTGATGAACGTGTTATAGGTCATGCTGGAACTGAGTTGTTAATAAATAACAAAAATTTATAAATTTGTAAAAACAGACATTTCCTATAAGAGGGTACTGTCAGGACTGAAAATTTTATTCGCTATGAGGGATCACACCTGGTATAAGATAAGAGAAGAAAGTCAGTCGTCGATGTCCTGAGCAAGTTCCTTTAAGTTATTTTCATTATACATCATATCCAAAGCCTAAGTGAGGCTGCAGTAATTATTGAGCGGGTACTTCTGTTTCAGCCCCTTTTAGTGACGTCATTTTCGTGGTCGCACGATCTAGATTGCGCCAGTTATTGCACCCTTCAAGAGCCTTTGATTAATTGCTTTGGATAGCCTTTAAACTCTGTTCTTGAAATATTAGCGTTTTGAGTCCTCTTCTGCCAATTGATTCGATTGAAACATTTCCCACAATTGAAAATCCCCGCTCCAGGTTTGATTTCAAAAGACCCATTTTTTCTCAAATTTTGACGAACTGTTGCTTTATTTCCACTGCTTGCTTTTCAAGCAACTGTTTTACTTCTGGATCACGAGTATCAGATTACAGCTGGAACTGTTGCTTGATCTCTCTCAACTATAGCTAACTTTTTATTGGATGCTGCTTTAACTGATCCTTTGTTGTCGGCAGCTTGTTGAACTAGCTCGTGGTTTGATTGTCCCATGATTGATCCATCATCTGTTTTTTTAATCAAGCCTGAGATTTTTGCTGCTTATCGAAACCCAGTTTGAGTAGCAAATCTAGCATTGGATTCTTCTTCACGCCTGTTCTTTTTCCTGAGTGTGTTCTTAGCTCGTTTCATCATTTGCAAATACAAATGTTTCCAGATTGATGCCCTCCGTTCTCAAAGCCTTCATTATCTAGGATAGCAAAACTGGTTTGTTTCTGATTGTCCATATTTTGCGTTTCTGACATTATATAAACGTTAATTTGCTTACTAAGCTCAGCATTGTTTTTTTTTCTAAGTTCCCGCTATTTCAGACGATACTCGCTGGTACTCACAAAATTACTCATTATTCTCACCCTTTCCCAATTTCCTTCCCACTTTTTCGTTAATTCGCAGATCAAGCACCCGTTAGAGACTACTTATTGATCCACAAACATGATGGAATTCCACTTCTAACACCAATTGTTGTGTTTTTGCTGATACACAACTCGTGAGTTCATGATTCTTTGCGTTTTCAAAATCGAAAAAGCTTTATTAACTTTTATTTACTTTTATTAACTTTTGAAAACGTTCGAGTATGTACAATTTGTACAATCCGCTAGTTCAATCTAAACTATTTTTGTTCATCAGATGGCTTTTCATAAGCCACCGTTAAATGTCTCGAATATGCAAACATATGTTAGCTTTGTGTTCTTTTACGCTATTAAAATTTGAGAATACTTCTTTAACCATACAGAAATTTTAGCTTTGTTGCTATAGCAGTTTTTCAAGCTGGGTAATTTACTTCTGCTGGAACCTACCCGTCCCAAATCGCACTGTATGGCGTAGTTGCCCCACATGGCAGTCTTGCACAGTAATGTCATGTATAACCTCTTAGTTAAAGTTTTTGATGCGTCCTGAGTCTAACCGTTGTTATTTTGTCATCTTGTTTGAAAAAAGTAAAACTTCGAGCTCGTTTAACAAACATTTTGAAGTATGATAATTGACTAGTGGGAAAACTGCCTTCTTTTTTTTCTTCATTATTTCCTTCAAGCTACGAAAAGTCTTTCTCAAAAAGTTTTTTTGCAGTCTTTATCTTCGACTGCAAAAAAAAAGTTTTGAGAAAGACTTGCTATAAGTCAGAAAAGTGTCGACCCATCTTTCTTCTTCTGCATTTGACAAGAGTTTTTAGGGGCACTGTATAAAATTGTTTTAGGGACACTTTCACTAAACCGTCATGGATTTTTTTCTTCTGAAGAGAAACAGGATTTCCTTTGAGTCCAGTCTACATCAACAATTGCAGCATTATTGTTGAATCACAGAATCCGTCAGAATCTGTTCTGAAGGCTCAAAACGATCGCCATCACAAAAATTCAGCTATACACTTAGAGGTGAGGCAGACTTCAAACGAAAAAAGGACTCAAAACAGCCTTGAACCTTGTATTGATTTTTTGCCATGAGGAGGACCAAGGAAACGAGGAAGCTGCCACCAAGGCCAAAAGAAGGGCTAAAATGTCTTACATTGGTCACATTCCGTACACTAGCTTAACAAAGGCTATCGTTGATGAGGAAATAAAACATGAACAAGAAAAAGTTCGAAAGCTCATGGCTCAATTGAAATAATCAAGAGAATACCCTAACTTCAATAACAAAAAAGCAATAAAATCGATTCTCTATAAAAGAGGAATAAATGGCCTTTAATAAGCTTTCGCAGGACATATTCAGTGCGAAAAGTATCTCCACAAGATAAGTACGGATAACTGCTCCTAATACTGTGGAGAAATGACAGAGTGTAGAGCATCTTCTCACACCCTGTCCAAGACTAGTGAAGTGAATATTAGAGGTTCTTGGCGCTGCTTTCCTTTTCTCCTCGGACAAAACAAATGTCCTGTCCAGGGACAAAGCCGAGTTCATAAGAAGCATGGATATCTTATACAATAGAATACTGAGATAGCACAATAGACTCAGGCGTCACAATAGATCCAGGAAGAACAATAGATCTAAGAGGCAGAATAAACCCAAGAGATCACAATGCTAGTGGTCAGAGAAACACAATCCATGCATATTTGCCAATCTTACGCTCTATAATCGGGCTTCTTGAAGACTTATGTCATGTAGACCTTTTCTTTTAATTTAACTGATGCTTTGTTGTTTTCCATTTTTTCGAATTCTCTTCTCAATTCACACTTCTTCTTCTCTTTATACTCTTATAAATTTCTTTAATATCGCTATCTCTCTTTGAGAATAAAATCTATTCTAGGCTATTCTACATTCTGGATACTAGTTTTGTCCTTTTATTTTCTGTTTGGCAACAAAGTAACATTTGACAATCTATTCTCCAATTTAGACTATAATACCTCTGACCAGACTAGGTTCGTTATCAGATCCTCTAAAACTACCTTCTGCACTCATTGCTTGCACAATCTGGTCTCGAATATTCCGTGCTTTGGTGATAAGTGTGCATACAGTTATTGTTAAATGAAATTCCGTAGTGAAGGTTTCAGTCAGCTGGGTGAAGAGAGCATAAAAATTAAGTATAAAGCGAGAAAATTGATGAAAATAGCCAAACGAATCCCGACTCCCCTACGTTTTCATCAACTACATTCAATGTTTGAATGCTTCTCGAAAATATTGCAATAGGTATACATCTCATTATGGCTACACCATGTAAATGTTTCAACGAACTTTTTATGCTTAGTGCACAGATTAAATAATTAAAAGAATTTTTGGCAAAATATATGGGCTAGTGAATGAGCTGTTCTTGTTCTTTGCTAATGGTTTTTCTGCAATAAAAATTCTTAATAGCGGGTGGTGTAGTGAAGTTGAATAGCCTGGTTCTTCAATAGATGAGTCAGAAAATGGCACAAATTAGCTGTAGAGTAAAATCAAGCCTCGCTAAACAACGATTATGTTAGATTTTAAGATTCGAACACCTAGCTCTAAAAATAAAAACTTGGTTTTTATTTTAATGGTTTTTAGACTTTATGAACTGCTGAGTTGAGACTACTTATAACTTTTTTTAAAGCTGATTACCCGCAAATTTCTACTCAAATCAGCGGTACCACGTGTTTTTTCGAGGGCGTGAAATAAGTGAAGCTCTTTCTTGCTTTTGCCAACATCTAAATTCTATTATTCTCATTTTCTTTCTATGTTTCGTTTTCGCCAGGTTACTTGCCTATCTTGATTTTTTATAGCAGTTGTTAAAGTACTTGCAAATGAGTTTCTTTGCAGTTCGTCTGACGAAGCACCTCGACGTAGCAGATCTTCGATTAATGCCCAAAAAACAGTTGAATAAGCGAAATGAATGTACTTCGGCCATGGTAATTCAGGTCTCTCTTATAATAACTCAAAGCCATTCGGGTCGTATGCTCAGTCCCTCAAAACGACCAAGCGAATTTCAGACTCTTTCATATTAAGAAGAACCCCTGAATGCATACTCCAAGATATTTCTGATCTGTTTACTAGTTTTCTTTTACTTCTTCCTTAGCCCTTTTAGTGCCTCTTTATGAGACTTTGTTTCGTTTTTGCTGTCTAATATTGATGTTTTGATGATCAATTCTTTTGAAGCTGAAATTTTGATTTGCTCATTGGATTCCTTTGCGAACTTGATTTCATTTCTTATTCTTATGTATTCTTTTGTCTATTTTATTTAATTTTACTTTGTTCGTAGGCTTTTTTCCATTGAATCAGAAGGTTGCCTATATTTTTCTAATTTCACACGGGGGAGGCAGAAAAATGCTTATCACCTCAAACGCGGTACAGGGGTCGATGCCGTGTGGTGATGGCCAATTCCGTCTTGTTATATGGGGAGAACATTTTTGGGATACGTGCTTTGAATTAAGAAGTTCCAGACGCGATTTTCCAGTGTCCAACGCAGGAATGGCCTGCGTATTGCCTGTTGCTATCACAAGGTCTCAGAAAAGCCTTTGATGGTGTTATTAGGAGTAATTCAGGTAGATCTACTAGCCTGGAAGACCACCACCAAGGAAGACCACCTCTCTTGTTAAAGAACAATAGTAGAGACGCTGGATGCCTAAGCTAATTGTCCTTAGTGCTTGGGCTAGCCGTAGCCACGGTGAAGTGAATTTCTACCTGTGTCAATTCCTAACAGGGCACGATTACTTTAGTAAATACCTGAACAGAATGAGTAAGGAGCTTGATAATGATCAGCACACATTCTTTGTGTGCAGTCGCTTCGTAAGTTTGAAGCGCCCCATTGAATCCACGTTCGGCGTGTGGCCCGTTTCTGTAGCTTTAGTGCAGAAATATCTCCATCCGATGACACCACACAATACTCTGATTGAGTTTGGCAGTTTCTATTCAGTGCAATTGAGAACCCTGTGGTGAAATTTATGTCGAAGAGTAAAATTTTCATATTTAAAAGACTTTCACATTTGGATGATTTTGGAGACGTGTAAAGTTCAACGCTACTGCTGCAAATTACGATTCCACTTTTTCACACGAGCGTTACAGAACTCTCTCGCTAGAATTCTCAACTCAATTACAAAAATAGCCGTGACAGCATTGTCAACTGGTAGAAAAACTAAACTCTACAAATGGCATTACAGAAACACTTCCTTTGTTTCAATCCGTGTGGTGAATAGAATGAATTTACATATAATAAGAAAGTTTCATACTGAAGCGCACTAATGAAGAATAACGTGAAATTGACGTCAAATAAAGAATTGCAACAGAAATTTTCTCTGTTTGTAATTACGTGCCGCTAGCATAGCTTAAGTACTATATATAGCTCGAAAAGTACGTGATTTGCGATACAATTTGCGATATTTCCCCACTGATTGTTAGAAGTAGATAGTAATATCCAAGTTCAAGTTGAAAAAAGACAGAAAGTAAACCGCCAAGATAAGACACGCCCCCTTTATGCGATCAGATACGTTTCTCATTCCCACTAGGCAATATACATGTGTTTTGCCAAAGAGACTATTTTAACGGATGGCAATTTATGCAATATTGATATTTTGAAAACCTATTCTGAGTATAAAAATGGTAAATGATAAGATAGTTAACGCGGAATACTACCTTCGATACCATTTGGCGAGTAAAAGGAATATCTCCGACACTTGTATGCAATCCACTACAGAGAATTTCGTTTGTTGCCAGCGAATGTTCGCTGCGCTTATTGTTTCTTGATGGGATTATACGCACGCCAATAGACTCTCATCTATCAGCTAACACAGATATATACAGTCTCACCTGTCGTGTGAGAATATGCTTTTCTCACTTTTGCATATGATAAAGTGAACTTATTTTGGTTTTGGTTCTTCTTAGGTGCCAGCTGATGGTAAATCATTCACTCCCTGCAATTCTCTTCCATTAGGCAAATATCGCACAATACCGTTCTTTCCACGCTATTTATTAGTTCTTATGCTATACCGCTGGCCACCACAGAGACGATCGTGGATAAAATGTCGCAAAACGACCAGAATTGGAGTACAGTCCCAACATGCACTAAGAAAGTGATGCGCATAAACCGGCATGAGAATTTTTGAAGTCCGTGGGAATTGATAAGTGCGTTGGGCCTGTAGATGGTCTCTTTTTAGTGAGTCAGACCTCATATACTTTGCGGTATGATAGGTCACCCAGAAATCTGGTAAGCAGATTTTTTTCACCATCTACACTAGAGAAAAAAATGAAAAAAAACTAAATAAAATACACAAACATCGAAAAACAGTGTCAAATACTCAGTATCGTTAAAAAAGTTTAGACATTTTGGAGTTTCTGGCAACCTTCTTTCCCAACTTCTGTCCTACAACCTTGATTGCATCTATCGTCTTGTCCTCAACAGCTGTTATTCTTCCTTTTCCATCCTTCTTCTGGCGTTCTTCAAGATTCCACCCGTTGTTCCGTCTTATTTAGTTTATTTATCAATGGTATTCCTTATTACTTCCAATCTTACTCTTTTTTATGCAGATGGCTTCAAAATTTTCCTGTTATCTATTTCTGTTTATTACTTGAAAACCTCTAGGCACATGTTAAATATATGTTTACATAAATAAACTAAATGATACTATTTCCAATTTTCCCTCTCTCTTTTCATGGTTCAGACCCCATCACATAAGATTTTTACGTGACACTTTCACGCGATGTAAGAATACTGTAAATTGAGCAGTTACCGCCAATCGTGAAATATAAGTCAACAGTAAAGAATAATCTGTTGGAAGATAACTGCCACAGTATTGTATAAACAAATTAAGTTCCTCTCTCATTATTCGAAAAGAATAGTTGCCTTAACGTTACTTTCATTCGCATAGCACTTGTCTTCAAAATATCTCTCTGAATATGTTTATATCATTTTCTTATTAAATACTAAATCAAAAACTTCAAAGTTTGAAAGACATATCTCTCATATTTCCTCCTTTTGTTTCCATCCATCATCATTCACACAATGCCATTACATTGAATTTAATCACATAATCAAAAAAACAAAAGATGTTTAATGCGTCGTTCAACTATCTACGAAATGATTATAATCTTTCATGCATTTCTCATTAGTCTGCTTACCGCCGCCCAATCATTTCCTCTGCCAAAACCTTCAATTCGCTACAATCCCGCCTAAACGGCCCAAACATCATATCCATCTCCACACCATACAATAATATCAGAGACACTTGAGTGCACTGTCTAATTGCAGAAGATTGTACGTTATGCACTTGGCAGATACTTTACCTTCACCTCGTGTGCGTTGTCAGTTAACGTTTCCGCTAGCAACACCATGCCATCGTACCAGTTGTTAAATTACAGGAAGATTTTTTACCACAAAATGAAGAATGAATCGCAGAACTGTTAAGAACTTCTTTAACGATCAGAAATTACGTCACTGCTACTGTGCATTCGAATCCAGTGTCAGGTGCAGTCAAACGAAGCGACGAGTTTTTATCGATGTCATTAGCGACTATACGGCGCCTGTTCTTACCATCAATTTATCAAATTTAACGGAATAAACCTTTACTTGCACGTTCATAAGAACAATCCAACTTCTGTATTCTTCGTCTTTCGCTTTAAAAAAAAACCTTACCAACTGAACTCATCAGATAACTGCTTCGATACTCAAAGAGTATAAAATTCCCACGCTTCGAGCGATAAATTTGCAAATGACCTGTCGTTGGTATACACGTCTTTTGCCACATTATGCAAATGGAATTCAATTATGTGCATAGTTTAAGCAACACTTTAACAAACCATACGCGCTTAGTTGCGGCCGAATTGCGGGTGAAACAGTTCGTGGTGTAAGTACAGCGACTTGATAATTTGGTCACGCACCTGAACATTTCCATTCGGTTACATAGTCCAAGATTCAAGGTATCTTATTTTTGATCACCTTTTTCTTCTCTCTCTCTCTCATTATTATGGTTTCGAAGGAAATTTTCGATACGATCAAGATATAGATAACGAAATTCGGAAAGGGCTTCTTGGATGAGCTTAAGGCAAATGTGAATTCATTAGCGATGAAAATTATTTCTTCCGAAAAGATACAGTATTGCATATTGATAGAAAGATGCATATCTTTTTTGAGCATAATATACAGACAGGTAAAATAAATTACTGAATCTTGTGGGTTATATGCAAGACGGGAAATGCAATAATGAAATTACGATGAATGAGTTGGTTCGATTTTGCGTAATTTTTTGATGGTTGTTGAGCTTACTAGGTGAAGAGGTACAAAATTTTGGAAATGAAAGAGTCAATTAAGATAGTTTGTGGGTACTAATAGTTATGTAAGCGAGCTAGTTACTTATGAAGCATGCATATTACGTCAAGTGATCTGATTATACCATATGGTATTATACTGCATATATGGATGAAAAACTTATAAATGGTCGTTGTTTCCATTATTATTTATCCAATTATTTTCCAAAGAAAGCCAAAATACTAAATGTAAGTGGGATTTAAGTGACACTTTCATCAAAAGTGACAGACTTACAACTACGACCCCTCGAGATGGCTCTCCCTAAAGCAAATATATTAGATGTCGTTATTGTTTATCATCTGTTTTCCTTTGGTTCTCTTTCAAATCCAACCTATTTTTTACTAAAAAAAAACTGGGTCTCTAATGTCCTAAAGTCCTAAAATTCATTCAACTCATTGCAAGTTACTTCACTCCAGATCTAACTCTATCAACCTGCATAGAAGACAGGGCTGTCATGAGTGCTAAAGCATAAAAATGCTCACTTCGTCACAGCAAAATCCCTAATGATTAATATTACACGAACAACCTGCCGAAATAAAAGTAATTTAACGTTGTGATCATCTGTCTCACTCCTGAATATGTCAAAGCAGATCTCTGGAAGCAAGGTTAAAACACGATCAATGTACTCTATCTGAAAGGCAGAAGAAGTCAATCCAAACGTATTAATATGTTCCGTCCAAGAAATAAAAAGAATATATATTATCTATGTTAGTTGGCTAGGTTGAGGCATAGAAGTTTAGAATCGGCCAAAGGCAGTGCCACAATTACCAACTATTTGGCCACTCTTCTAATAACTGTCACACACAATCTAGGTGTGTTAAATGCGTTGGCCTCTACAATTACAAATTTCCAAACAAACAATCAGAGTAGAAGCCAAAGTGCATTAATTGCGAAGGTGAGCATCCCGCAAGCTACGCAAGTTGCCCGAGAAATCCTAAAAATATTTAAAAAAAAATTCCAGATAACTCGAACTAATTTCAATCTTCCGCTCGCATAAATACTACGACTTCCTGAACAAATGGAGTAGTTCTCCCATCACACAGAAACAATTTTATTCAATGATCAACGAAATGATGACAAAAATGGTTGGTTCCAACCAAATTCCGCAAAATGCTTCATCTCTCCGGAAAATAAATGAATCATGAAAAAAACAAAATAGGGGAGCTAATGCAATTTTCGGGCAACTGTAAAGAACATTCAAGAAACCTGTTAAAGCCGGGCTACCAACCCCTTGACCCTGACTTCCCTTCTATATAAAAAGAAGACTTATTGATCATAGTTCCATACCAAACTTTAATCTTAAACCAATTTAAGGGGTCAGATACACTTGGGACGTCCAAAAAAAACTCTTTTTTAGGACTTTTTTTTAGACACACATTAAAATAATTAATATTATATTATTATTATATTTGAAGAAGCTATTGTAATTTTTTTAAGGCAAAAGGTTAAAAATTAGTCGAAATAGAGTATATTTTCCAGGGGTCAAAAAAAATTGTTTTGCCGTGATCACTGTCGCTTGTCACTGGATCATCCGAAATAAAAAAAAATCGGGGATTATTAGTTAATGACATAGTGCTCCGGATGAACGAAGGACTTTGGCAGATTTTGATTTTTCGAAAAATGGCGACTGTTGAAACTCGAAATCGTAATTTCGACCAAAATTTCACTCACATTGTCGGCTATTGGAAAAAAAATATCGTCCAATCGAAAAATCCTTCGTTCATCCGGAGGATAATTACATATAAAAGAAGTAAGGAAAATTGCATGCTGATCGAAAAAGCCGTTTTCAAGTTACAGTGATCACCGACTTCGAAAACATAGTTTCGAGAAAAATGCTTTTAAATCATGCAAAACACGCTTTATGCATTAGAGACGACTTCATTCAAAGTTATTTATCTCCATAAAGAATTGTCCGATTCGTCTGAGACTTGCAGAGAATGCTTTTGAAATATGCTACTTTTAGAAAATGCAAAGAAAATAAAATCGATTTTCTCAAAATTCTAAGTGTACCTGCCCCCTTAAGAAAAAACCATTGAGAGCGGTGTTAGGTAAGGTAAATTAAGAAAGGTTCCTTAAAAATGATCATACTGCACTGGGCACAAGGCTCGGCAGAGATTATTCGGTTACAACAGTATTTTTTGTCAACGAAAACATGTAAGTGAGTTTCTCAACTTAGAACCTAAGAAAAAAAGAAACTAAAGAGCTCCTCACTAATAAAATATCCGAAACCAAAAGTACCTTCACGTTAAACACTCCTTTGATAGATAATCAAGACCCTTACGGAGAAGAAACCAAATCCGAATACTAGTTAAGAGTACCGTAGGCTCTAGACTAAACAGGCTGCGAATCGGTTAATAAACGTAATTCATGCTCAGATATCGGAATTCAAAAATGAACGATACATCCACCATCACTTGAGGGAGTAAAACTCTTGATAAATAGCTTCAACATAAGAAAACCGCCAAACCCATCACCCCCTGCCTTTTTCCAACCACCTGAAAACATTCAGATAATCGTAGAAATAATTTATTACAAGCTGGCAACCATTATTTTCTTCCTCACGCTCGGCAAAAACTTAAGGGGACATAGCACCTTCAAATTGAAAAAAAAATTGTTTTTTTCAAAGGTTAGTTTTTAATTGAATAAAAAGACATATCTTAATGAAACCTTGTACACTTACTTAACTTGATTTATACTACATAAAAAAAAAAATAGTATAGAGAAAAAAAAACAAAAACAGGTATTTTATCAACATCAAAGCGGCCTTGGAATGAACTAAAAAAATAATTTGGTTGAAAAATAACAAAATGGCAGCGTTTTTCTCGAAAACCGAGGTTTTTTTTCCCCAAAAATCGGTTATAATTAAAAAACTTAATGCCGATTTTTTCATCCGTAGTTCATTCTGAGCATTAACATGTGCAGACTAACGTGTTAAAATTTCAGAACGATTAGATAAAAACATTTTTCTTAATCATGCACGCCAACTTGAAAAACGTTGTTTCGGGAAAATCGCGTTTAAAGTTGAATTTCAATATTTTTTTTAATAAATCTTACCGAAATTTAATCTGCGTTACCTCGACCATACAATATACCTTCCTCTTGTTCATACTCCCCCTCTTCCAAAGATTTTTGCTCTCTTCGAGCAGTTCTGACCTCTTTAGATGCCTCAATCGAGTGTTTTTCCGCCTGGTTGATTCTTGCAGCATCTCTATTTTCTGCATGTTCCAGCGCACATTAGCCAATTGTAATTCCCATGACATGCATTATTTTCAAGATAGCCATAAATCCTTTATTGAGTGTACATGCAGAAATATTCGCAGCCATATTTATGATATTTTTTCCACAAAAAGTATGTTTGGAGGCCAAATTCCAAACACAAGAATTATAGCTTTCGTTATTATTCTGCGTAAAATTGCCAAAGCAGCGCTTTAAAAAATCTTTTGATGATAAATCTTCATAAATAGGCTTTAAAACTTCTTGTAGCTCATCATCTAATGGTAGAGGATGCTTGAAATTTTTTAAAGTATTACCACCAGCTGCATGCGCTGCCTGCGCAGTTACACGAAGTCTTTTCTCTAACAGGACAAAAAGAGTGTTGAGGGTTCTCATCAGTTGAACTTTTTTCGGACTTTTTTTTTAGTTTCAACACTTTTTTTAGAAGCATCTTTTTCAGCTAATTTTTTTTTTGTCGAGGCTAGCTTTTTTTACTTCTTTTGAAGGAGTTGACTCACTTATCTTTCTCTACACTTTAGTCTAAGTCGATGTAGCGGTATAGCGAAGTGAACGAAAATCATAGAAAAAAAGACCTTGGCGCGCTTCGCTATATATTGTCGTAAAATTTTTTTTTTATAATTTCAATTTTATATTATTAAAATCATGTTTTTAAAGCTTCATTCTAACATATTCAATCAAAAACCAAAAATCGATTTATGAAAAATTTGAAGTTGCTATGTCCCCTTAAGTTTTCCGCCAAACTGATGGCCCATCAGCTTCCTTCGACCATAGCCAAACTTTCATGGCACATATTTCTTCTTTGGCTAAAAGAAATCGTCATAACTGCTTACCCACTGAACATTTCAACTTTGAAACTTTATTGAATATTTCACCATTTTATGGAACTTTAGCTATTTTGTGTATTCCAGCACATGAGATCTGGACTAAACAAAAGGAAAACAAAAGGGCTAGTTGATTTCGATGTCCCAAAATTATTCCACAAAGCTTTGGTATGCTGGCCTCATTGTCAAACTAACAGACCATCAAACACTATCCACATTTCAAAACAGAACTTTTCAACTTCGAAAAATAAAATCAGTTGTTCTCTCAGAGCCCCAAAGCTGCTGGACTACTCCAAAGATCTTCCTTATAATATGTACGCAGCTAACATGTCCAGCCCTAACAGAGTAAATACCTCCCGAATCGCTGACGGTACGTATATATTTCTTACGTGCAGGAAAGCAACATACATAGCTTCTAATCCACAGTGCATCCTCCATCAATTCCCCTATGTAAGATAAAATTAAAAGCAGAAAAAAACAATAGCGCATCAGAACCGCTAGAAACACTAATGTTCGAAGAACAGTAGAGGATTTGTGCAGATTTTGAGTGTGTATTCTACCACTACTTGCTTTTCCTACTTAAAACTAATACACCCTAAGTAATAATAGAATCTAAGCTTATTTTAATTTCGGTGACTTCATCGAAAGCTACTGCGGTAGAAAGATGTTTCGGGTTGCCATCCGAAAAATGTCGAGAGCTTAGAAAATTTAAACAATGTTTGCTTATTTTCATTGCAAATGTTTGTGATGAAAATACTTAATGCAAGCATTTATTGGAACAAAAATAACAAAAAGGCCTAGTGCTAGCAGCCCTTTGCTAGCACCGAAGCCAAAAATATGTCGCATGTGCCTTACGTTGAAGTCAACCTGTCATTTGAATTTTGTTATGATTCAATGACTGTACTGGGAGCTATAGGGCAAAGAGCTTTATTTTCCTCAGGAATTTTCAAAATTTAGGACACCAAAATTACCATAGCTAGCAGTTCCAACTGAATTTTTCAACTAAATTTTTACCAAACGTGGTTTAAAGTAATGTTCAGCTACTGTGTGAATTTCGTCGAAATCGAATGACTGAGTCAGAATTTATAGGGCCAAAAGCAGTTATTTTTCTTAGTGATTTTTCAAGATGGCACCACTGGCACAAAATTCCCCGCATTTCAAAATCGCTTCTATCAGACCTGGTCCTATTTAAGATCAATACTTTCTGTGAATTTCAACTAATTCTGATTATCGGATCGTGAGTTTCCGTGAACAGAAGTTTTTGATGCTAAAAATATAGGTAAATTGGAAAAAGGTTACCAGGCGTGCCCGTTGTAAAATTTCAAATTTTTTATTTTGGCTATAGAGACAAAGCATAAGATTTTCATATGAGTGGCTTTTTTTTCCAAAAAGCGATAATTTTTCAGGAGATTCGATGATTTAAAAGTTTTCATTTTCAGCGCCTGCCATAGCTACAGAGCTGCCAACATGCTCATTTAAAGCTACACATATTCACAACTAAATAACATCAATATGTTTTGAAAGTTTCATAATAATTGAATAGCTCTATCAAAAGTTATCGCAATTTAAAAAATTTCAAATTTTCCCGTTCTTATTTTAGGCACCTAGCGCACACATGGGGTTAAAAAATTCCAAAACATTATCCGATTCACATGTAAAACACGTTCAACATTTATTTTGTTACTTTCATTTTGGCAAACATTATTTGTGGACGGAATAATAGGTATATTAAAAATATCACTTAAATGGCTGCCGGCGCCAAAGGGTTAAAGATAATTAACATTTAGTGAGACCTGGACCTATTCTGCATATACACCAATGTATCCTGAAAGTCTCAACTGAATCGGATGGCGCGTTCCAGAGAAATAGTCACTGAATTATTTTGATGATATATAAATATATATATATATATATATATATATATATATATATATATATATATATATATATATATATATATATATATATATATATATATATATATATATCTATATATATATATATATATATATATATATATATATATATATATATGTATACATGGAAATATGAATTTTTGGCCTAATCGATTTTAATACTAATGTTCTTCGAACATCGAACATAAAAACACAAGTTGTCGACCATTACCTGAGAGAAAAAAACATGCACCAGGTCGACTAATTGCTGCCGACCAGGCATTAGTAGCGATGGACCATTTTGACCGGAACTGTTAAGAAAACCTAATAATAATTCGGAACTGATTGGAACGGTTCCAATCAATAGCGCTTAACAGTTCCAGTTCCGATCAAACATCAAGCTCTAGCGAGCATTCAAGCTATGTACTCGTTCCATGATATATATTGAGCACGGAACCGATATGAAATTGCTAGCAATTCAGTAGCTGGAACTGGAGCTTGTTAAACTCAAGAAATTAGTGAAGATTGGGATGCATATACGAGTATATATTTATGCCAATATTTTGTTCGTTTTAGATGGAATTGGGGCGGAATGTGATCACTGTGCTATCAATTATAGGAGCACGTGCATTAATTGGCTGTTTTTTTCATTTGTTTGCACATTAGTGTTTAATAAAATGTTTCGTTACCTTTGAAGCTGCTATTGGAGTTATATGCGGGTATTTGAACTTCTCCTCTATAGTATATATTGTAGTGTTTCATTTTATGTTGAATGTTTTTTAACCTAAATAAAGTAATTACAGAAAATTTGCTCACATAAATACATATTCATTCAATTATGGTAATATTACAAAAGAAGAGGAACTGAAACGGATATCGGAACTGGTTCCAGAAGCGGAACGAAACGACTGGAACCAGTTCTTCGATTATTGCGGATTTGCCCATCCCTAATTAGAATAGCCACTGACTGCCAAATACTTAGGTCTTACATTTGATAATAAGTTACTCTTAGACAACAAACCAGGTATCTTAAATAGCACCCTTAACCCTCTTTACCATCTTTTAAAACAATCCCGCCTGAATACGAGAATAGATCGCTACTCTGTAAGCAAGTTCTAAGACCTCAACTACTTTACAGCTGCATAGCCTTCAGTCAAATTTTTCAATCAGAACAAACTGCAAGCTTATCAAAATATCGCACTTCGCAAGATTTTCAACACCCAATGGTACGTCAGAATCTCAGTCGTACGCAACGAACTCAGAATTGAGACAATTGAAAAGTAAAAACGTGACAGAGTTCTTAAATTGCTTGGTGCAATTGACCCAAACACCTCTCTGACTATCCTGAAATCTCTAAATTCCCAAATAGACCTCATCTATCTACACCTAAGGTAACTCACAGATATACTATAAAATTGTCACAGTATCATCAGTTTCCGAGTCTGAGTACTAACTGGTCACAACCAAAGGGTGGAGTAATACTCGAGACAGACTACAATCGAGTTTGGTTTCGCGAATCTTCAATGAGCTCTGAGCTATTAAATTGTCATTGCTTGATAACTTATGGTAAAGGCTCAACGAGATTCGCGAAACGAGATCCGATTATAGTCTGTTTTCAGTATTAGGCTATATACTGCCTGTATGCATACTACCTGTATAGAAAACCTGACCATCGGTCAGCAAACGCTAAACCGACTCGTTGAAAGGAATATATTTCCCACCAGTGCACTCAATTTGCCAATTACAAATAAATCAAGTAAATAATAATGAATTGATTTTCTGAAAGCTTCAGTTTTTACAGTCCTCCAAATCTGATCCAGCCCCAAAAATGTTCATCAATATCAATCGTTTTTTTCATCTTTCTAGAAATTTATTTATTTCCTTCGCTGTTTTACATTACATTTATATATTTCATTTAACATTAAGAATAACATCTAATTCAAATGATGCACCAGGCAGTATAATCTTAATTAATTACAATATTTGGTATCAAATCGAAATCATTCAGAAAATAAATTTTGGAAAAAATGTCGTTATTATAACTATATTAATTTTCCTGTCAAAGAAATGGAAAATTTATTTCAATCATATTTTAGTTGATATTCAAAAAATTTTGCTTTTTCATCATCTTATTCAAATTCATTATCGATTTTCCGTTCAAATCACAAAGAAAATTTCAATTGAATGAAATTTTCCACATCAAATTATAAAAATGGATTATTTTATTGTAGTTCATCAATAGATCTGTAAATATTTTATGCATACTTTTTAACACTATTGAATTAAAGGGTTTTGATATATCACCCTTGAAGTTGAAAGGCACGAAAAGCACAAAAACTATTATTGTGTGTTTCGATGGGAAAGTTGCCGGTTAATGTATATTATTAATTTCAAATATAAATTTAGTTATTTAATGTTTTTATGTTTATCTTTAACGATAACTTATCTGTTTGTTGTTTTTAAACACATTATTTTATTATTTGCATTCATTGGTTTTATTACACTTTAATTTTTGATAGATAAAAAAAGATACAAAAATAATGCAGACAAAAAATATATGTATATGAAACATTTAAGACTTGCGTAATTTTGGATTTGAGGTTAAAATACCTTCTTCTACATCAAACATGGAAATTTATCTATAATTGATAGGTTGTATTAAATTAACCTTAGAGATTCTGTTGATACACGATTTTTTTCTTGAAAATTCTAATAGCTAAAAAATTGCATAGCTTGTGTACATGGTTGCTAGATCGTCTATTTAAATTTACATCCATTCAGCTGTTGCATTATTTTTTTTTTTCAATATTTCAAACTATGTAAATGTTGCTTCTACACTTGCATTTCAGTTCTATTAAATTGTTTATATCTTCTTCTTTTTTCTACAAATAATTTGTACAATTATTGGCTGTTTGTTAAAAACAATTTAAGATTCGATTACTGACTATCCGTATACATACATATATACGATTAAGTATGATGTATTTTAGGCTTAATCATGTATTTTACCATGGCAAGTACATGTAGCCATACATTTTCGTCGTCGATTCAATCCTTCAGGTGTAGTTTCGTTACACAACCATCCTGGCCATGTTCGATACAATTCATCACAATTCGCCCACTTATCAACTGCTTCACAGGCATTCGTACATAATCTGAAAAATAGTCGTGTTAATTTATTGAAATTATGAGAAAATTTATGTATTTATTAGAGAATTTTATTCAAAAAGTACATTATCACTCTTTTTCTATTTGTGTTTTTATTTTGCTATTTTTTAATAATCGTAAAAATTTTACCATCATTTTTCAAGAAACCAAGAAAACATCAAGTAACATTTTCATTACAAAGTTTTAATGATAAATTCAAAGAATTTTTCGTCATTTCGTTCATTTTTACAGATTTTCTGGAAAATGAGTATTAGAATTACTTCGCCCAAAAATTTGTAATTCTTTCTCTTCTCTCTCAACATAGTTTAGTGACTACAATTCTCGAAAGTACAGTTTGTGTTATTCCTGCCACTGGAATTTCGAATTTGATGACGAACATTCTAGTGGTTTTTCGTTAACCCTTTATTTCTATGATAAAATGACATTCGAACAAAGCAAACATTTGAAATTAAATGTGAATATGTTTTTAGCTTGATAAAATTTTGGAAACTTTCATTCCGATCCAATTGCTAAGTGCCTAACAATAGCCAAAAAATTATTTCCGAAATTCGAGCTGTGATAGCTTCCGGCAGAATCATCAGACCACTACGAAATTTACAGTTGGTATTTATGAGAAACACATAAATAGGAAAAAAATGTTAGGATATAAGTGTAATTGATCAATAATTTGCTGGCAACCATGTAGCTAAAATTTTCCTCAAAACTATCAAACCTCCTGAAATTGTTTCGCTTCCAAGGAAAATTGGAAACATATAAATATGATGTTTGTTTGACCCTGTCAGCTCCAAATGCTCTTAATTCCACATCCGACATGAGCGGAAACCCTCCACCAAATTACATACACTGGGCAAAAAAAGTTCGTGAACACTCATAAGCAAATGATCTGAATTCACAACAAGGGTCATACAAGCAATATTTTCAAAAGAAAAACATTTTGTTTGTATCTTAAAAAGCGCAAAGTATATTTCTAAAATTAAACATTAATATTTTTATGCTTGAGCAATTTCCAAGAATTCGAAAGTCAAAAAAGGTTAAAAAATATTGCAAAAAAAGTCTGTGAACACAATATAAGTAGTAATTTATAAACTGAAAAAATGAAGTTTAAATTTAAGTCAAAACGATGTTGGGCCACTTTTGTTTTTGATTACTTCCAGGAGACGTGCTTGCATCGATCCAAGTAGTTTCGTTGTAATTTCTGCCGGAATTTGATCCCATTCTTCCTTCATAACTCTTTTCAAATCCTGCAAGGATTCTAGCGGACGTTTACGAATTCTCCTATTAATTTCATCCCTCAAATGCTCAATGGGATTCAGATCTGGCGATTGTGGAGGGGTTTTGAGAAGTCGACCTACTCTGTAAAGCAACCATTCTTGAACCTTTCGGGCAGTATGCTTGGGGTCCTTATATAAGTAGTAATTTATAAACTGAAAAAATGAAGTTTAAATTTAAGTCAAAACGATGTTGGGCCACTTTTGTTTTTGATTACTTTCAGGAGACGTGCTTGCATCGATCCAACTAGTTTCGTTGTAATTTCTGCCGGAATTTGATCCCATTCTTCCTTCATAACTCTTTTCAAATCCTGCAAGGATTCTAGCGGACGTTTACAAATTCTCCTATTAATTTCATCCCTCAAATGCTCAATGGGATTCAGATCTGGCGATTGTGGAGGGGTTTTGAGAAGTCGACCTACTCTGTAAAGCAACCATTCTTGAACCTTTCGGGCAGTATGCTTGGGGTCCTTATATAAGTAGTAATTTATAAACTGAAAAAATGAAGTTTAAATTTAAGTCAAAACGATGTTGGGCCACTTTTGTTTTTGATTACTTTCAGGAGACGTGCTTGCATCGATCCAACTAGTTTCGTTGTAATTTCTGCCGGAATTTGATCCCATTCTTCCTTCATAACTCTTTTCAAATCCTGCAATTATTCTAACTGGCGTTTACGAATTCTCCTATTAATACATATGCTGATTCATAATACCTTCAATTATGTGCAGTTTACCCATTCCTCCAGCACTCATACACCCCCACTCCATTATACTTCCTCCGCCGTGCTTCACCGTAGGTCTGAGGTTTTTGTGTTGTAGGGCTTGCTTAGGTTTCCGCCATACTTTCTGTCGTCCATCGGACCCAAATAAATTGAATTTGTTCTCGTCCGAAAAAATAACACGTTCCCGGAACGGAGGAGGCTTGGATAGGTGTTCCTTAGCAAACTCAAGACGGCATTTCCGATTAAAGCGCCGGACACAATGATCCATTCCATTCCATTCCAGAATAAACGTCAAAGTTGGCGGCATAGAAAATATACGAGACTGAACATATAAGGCTGGAATGGAATGGAATGGAAAGGACGAGTTGACCAACTTTCAACTTTTCTGGATCAGAGTAGTATTATTATTAGTACTAAAAAAATTTTCCTGTGGTTTTTGTTTATACAAGGGTATAAAACTTATTAGCATTCCAAATAACTATAGAAAATTGCTATCTATTTTAAAATAATCACGCAAAACTGAAATTTTAAAACTACAAGTAAACAGTCGCACACTAAACGGAATGGAGACTATGTGTTCAGTTTGCTGGAATGGACATGAGCTGGAGAGTGCTGGATCGGAATGGAATGGAATGTGCTGGAGCATTGTGGCCTGCGCTTTAGTTTATTTATAAATGGCTTCCTCCTTGGGACTCGACCGTGAAAGCCACTTTTGTGCAAATGGTTACGGATGATTTGTGGTGTAACTGTCACTCCATAATCCTGCGACATGTTTCGCGCGATTGTCAATGCACTTGTACCCGGTTTCTCACGAATCACTTTTAAAATCTCTCGTTTATGGGCGGAATTCAGTTTTGGCGGGCGTCCAGTACAAGGCCTGCTGGCCGCGCATCCTAATTCTTCAAACCGTTTTATAATTTTATATACGGTAGAGGGATTTTTGCGAACAATTTTGCCGATTTCGCGGATACTTTTTCCCTCTCTTCTTAGGCTAACTATTAATTCTCGAACCGATTCAGAAACTTCCATTTTCGTAGCTATCGAAAGACTAAAATGGATTCAAATTTTGAAAGGACTTACACCTTCTATCTCTCTAAGCCATGTGTCATAAGTAATCAAAGATTAAAGCAATAAATGTTTTCCCAAACTGCTTCAATCCCTTCATTAAAACATATGTTCACGAGCTTTTTTGCCTAGCCTAGTGATGCGCATATACTCAAAGTCATTTGAAGGATCCTTAAATGGAAAATTCTAATGGCCTTTTGTACCAAACAAAATTTTATTGCTTTATTGAGTAAAAAAACCCATCTATATCCATAAATGAAAGCAGCTGAATTTACAGTAGCAGATACCCATCAGCTTCGATTGGTGTTCACGGACTTTTTTGTATGTATTTTCCAAGCACTCAAAATTTATGTTAAAGGCTAAAAACCGAATCAATGAACATAATCGAATTCACAGGATGTATTGGTCGTTAGTAGGACCAACTCTGAAAGAGCTTTGGAAAAGATACTCAACCATATATAAAATATTTCTACCTCTGTTACTTCCGAATCAGTCATCAGATTAAAACGAAATCGACAGGAAATAGTCCAGGGAAATTTTGCTTCGGAAAAATTAGGGGAAAGCTGAATTTTGGTGTGAACCTTGGTACTGGCGTGTTAAACAAAATGTCAAAAATCCCCATCGATACGAGTGCTGCATTACTTTTTATCCTGTTAATTGCCTATTCTTGACATCGCAGGACCAGCCCTACACCCACACCCTACCCACCCCCACAAAGGAACCACCTCGAAATAACCGGTTTTTTAGTTTTCTTTCCATACCGTCTTATCCTATGAACGATCAGGCCAAGGTCAAGTAATTTCAGGTGCAAATTGGTTTCGAAACGTGTCATGTCCCTTTGGCGCTATGCAGTCATCACAGGATTGGTAAAAAAACTGAAGTCTGCAGCGGGTTGAGCTCCTATAATGTCAAGAATTAGCGTTTACAGTATTATGCCATGATATTATCTTGCTTTTTCATACTTCTAGGGCCATGATATGTTACAAAACCTATTTTCACCAGCTATGTTGTTGTTTTGTCCTGCTCCTTCGTGCAATATCCCATGCATGATGCAGCAATACAGTTTATTTCCGAGAAGAGAGTAGCAAGCAGAGTAGCGATTTCTGCGAGTGATGTTCATTGGCCAGTCGTGGACTTATAACATATGAGCTTTCTCCCTTGCAGCATTCCCCATGCTCCAAGTCATGTGTACGAGTATATCGTATAATTGCTGGAAAATAGCTTTCTAGCACATTACATTTGCATTACCAGCATTGTTTGATTCATACATTCCCCCAGAATACATTACCGCGATTCCCGTTGGGATCATCCTGGACCCTCTTTCGCGCTGTAATGAAGTGCTGTAGTGTGATAGTGGTTGTACCACTTCGCAATCATGTGTGTGTTTTGGGCGCGCCTGTGTTTACAATGCAAAATTTAATGGCTATGCTCTGACTTTACCTGACATGACCTTCTGTTTATATGTCTCGCACCAGTCTTGTGTCAATGTTTAATTGCTTCTTTGCGGAACTCTCCAATTACCTAAGCATTCACTTTGCAACCACCGCTCTGTTTATATGTGGAGTTTTCAATCCATCTAATGTAGAATAAAATCATTCTTTTTTGTTTTTTTTTCATTAAAAACCACATTATATATAACACACTATGTCCCACTACGAATGGCAAAATTTTAAACCTTATACTCTCGAAACTCCCTTCCTCGACTGTATTCTTTAGCTCTGAACCTTCACCATATGTGGCTCTAAATTCTCATCACGCTCAACTTTCAATTGATATCTCGCTCGTTCAATATTCTACGAGGATGAATTTCTGTCTCCTCCGTTAAAGCAAATCAATAAATTCAGTCAATCGGCCTTTCTTCTTCCGAGGATTGGACGTGGTTAACTCATCGATCGAATCAAATCATCATAAACCCTCCTGACGGTACATTACTCTCTCAAAAGTTCTCTTAACATTTTCATAATAGGTTCGTTGATGAAACAACGTTTTCTCATGCGCAAGAAGTATATGAGCTTGTTGCTTACTATTTCTTAACTTTTTGCTCCTAGTTTTCAGCACCTACTTCGTATAACATTCCGTTTGCCTTCCCTTGTATTTCAACCGTACTCCACACCTTATTGCTCCGCATCGATAATGGCATCGATTATAGTTATGATAGATCATTATCCATCATTTTTATCTGTAGTCTTACGACTGAAGTTTTTCCGGCGCAATGGAGCTTGCATTTCCAATAATCGTCCTATATCACTTCTTCCTTACTTTAATAAGCTTCTTGAACATATTCCATATAACAAGCTGTATTTCCAAGTGCAACCATTCCTAGCTCCAGAGCAGCATGGCTTTGTTAATGGAAAGTTACTTTTTCTAATCTATTGCCGTTAACTAATGCCGTTACTTCTGCTTTCGTTCAACAAAAGCAATCCGATGTTTCATATGCCTATTTTGCTAAACTTTCCGATTCTGCGGATTCTGCTGATTCAGCTCTTGAAGCCGGTATTTCTTTCTGGTGTTCTACATTTTACTCGTGTGTAGTCACTGTCAACACCTGCTCTTGGAGTTCCGCAAGGTTCCATTCTTGGCTTCCTTTTGTTTCTAATTTTTATTAATTACCTCGCTTACAGTGAGTGTTTGGTGTAGAGCCAATTCTGTTGCTCTAAATGTCTGAAAATGTCATCACATGTCTTATCCCTGTAGAAAATTCACCTTTGTGTTCGCTTATCATACTTCTGGACCTCCTCTTGTTGTGATCAAAAAATTCAATGATATTCGACACTAAACATAGATTTGACCGTCTAATTTAACGAAGTTTTGCTCTCAGATCCTAAAAACCTTTTATTACTATTTGTACCTCTGTGTATCTTTGTGTATCTTTTGTTCCCAATATCATTGAGTATTGTTGTCAAGTGATGTCCTCATTGCAGGTATCTTATAGATTCCTTAGAATCTGTCCAACGTATCGGGGTTCCTTGATCTTCAAATTTAATATCCCTTATGTTGCATATAGTAAACGTCTAACCCTAATCAGGATATTGTCCTTAGTAGCTCGTTGAGTCAGTGTTCCGTGATGATTGTTTCTCTTCAAACTACATCACCATCACGTTTCGAGAGACTCTGACTCCGAAATCTCTGTTCGTGAGTCACAACGCTCCAATCGAGTCACGACCATTTTTAATTTTCTTTTTACATACATTTATTCACCGCTCTTGTGCATACTCAGGGGCGGATTTACCGTATTAGCCGCCCTAGGCTTGATAAAAATTGCTTGCTCTGCTTGTAAAATTACAGTTTCAATAAAAAGAACCTGACGAGCAGAATCTACAAAATACCTAAAAATAATCTATAAAATACCGAAAGAACCTATAAAGAACGTAAGAAGTACCTAAAAGGATCTGAAAGAACCTAAACAGCAAACCTAAAAGCCGCCTTAAGGTTGGAAAAAATTGCCGCCATTTTCAAAACTTTCCGCCCGCAAAAATTTGCCACCACCAAAAATTTGCTGCTCTAGTCAACCTAGTGGTAAATCCACCCCTGAAAACACATAAAAACCTTGATCTTGATTCTTTAACGCAGACACTATAAATTCAAAAAATATTTTCAAATTAGAGTTTTATAGTTTTCCGTTAGCTCGTAAATAAAACTCTTGTAGTTTTTCATTTGTTTAGTAAGTACTTATTCCACTTTCCAGTCCACTTTTCATTCCACTTTTTATTTAAACAACATAAATTTTCGCGTTTCTTATTACTTATTAAACTTTTTACTAATGTTCGAAGAAGAATAAAATCACCTTGGCCAAAAATTTATATTTATATTTCTACATATATCATCAAAAAATTTCAGTGGAAAAATCTTAGGAACCCACCATCCGATTGGATTGAAATTTTCTGGATACATTGGTGTATATGCAGAATAGTGCCAGGTCTCACCAAATGTTAATAATCTTTAACCCTTTGGCATCGGTGGCCATTTTAATGATATTTTTACTGTACCTATTTTTCTATTAACAAATAACTTTCGCAAAAATAAAGTTTGTGAAATGAATTTCGAACGTGTTTTTAATGTAAATATAATAATTTTTTTGAAATTTTTAACCCTATGTGTGCGCCAAGCACCTAAAATGAAATTGGGAAAATTTGAAAATGTTTGAATTGCGATAACTTTTGATCAAATTATCGGATCATTATGAAATTTAAAGGGCATATTGGCGTTACTTAGATGTAGACTCGTGTAGTATTTGAACGCTGGCAACCCTGCAGCTGTGGCCGGCAGTGAAAGTGAAAACCTTCAAACCATCGACTCTAATGAAAAAATTTGGTCTTTTACAGTGAAAAGCAACTCATATAGAAATCTTATGCTTTGTCTATACAACCAAAGAAAAACTTTTGAAGTTTCACATCGGGCAAGAACGGTAACCCTTCCCAATTTACCTATATTTTAAGCATCAATAACTTATGTTCACGAGAACTCACGACCGTATTATCAGATATAGTTGAATTTCACTGAATGTATTGGTATTGAGTAGGACCAGGTCTGAGGGAAGCGATTTAGAAATCCGGGCAACTCTGTGTCAGTAGGGCCATCTTGAAAAATTATAAAGAAAAAAAACTGCTTTTTGCCCTATGGATTCTGATTCAGTTACCAGATTTTCATGAAATTGACACATTAGTGCTACCAGCTATGGTATTCGCTCAAGAAAATAAAGCTTCCAGTGCAGTCATGAAATCAAAACGAATTTCATATGATAAATAGAGCTTATCATAAGCAGTATTCAGACGGAATCTGGTAAAAAAAACCATTATAGGGTTGCCGGCTATTGTTGGTATTTATTTGCAATATCTTTGTTAAGCGATTTTATCGTAAAATTTTCAAACGGTAATGATCTCGCGGTGACAATAAACAACAAATATTAAGTTTTCGGAAAATTGAAAACTTTTGCGACTGGTAACCCTCAATTTTGTTGTACCCCTAAAACTTCCAATGCAGTTATTGGATCAAAACGAAATTCGCAGGACAGGTTGATTTCAATCTGAGGCAGGTGTGATTTATTTTCGGCTTTGATGCTAGCAAAGGGTTACCAGCGCGAGGCGTTTCTTGCTATTTTCTTATCAATAAATGCTTACATTAAGTATTCATTTTGCGAACATTTACAATGAAAATATGTTACCAATGTTTAAATTTTCTGTTCTATAAATTTTTCGGCTTCGAACATCTTTCGTTTTTTGACCCTAAACATCTTTTTATCCCTGTAACTTTCGATGAAATCATCGGATAAAATCGAAATCGATAGAGTTATTTGATTTTGACGTGAGACAATTATGGGAGACTTTAAGTTGCAGTGCTGATAAAGTGTCGCAAGCACTAACAATTTTCTTTGTTTACGTTGTTTTATTCTGCTTTCAAATTTTGTAGTGTTTGGTTTTCCTTAATCTTGAAATTCCTGAAATCTTTTCCAGCCTAGGAGTTCAAATGCATTATTAAGACCAAAGTGATTCCAAAGTAGAATATCCACTCAAAATCTGCACGATTCTTCTACTGTTCATCGAACAATAGTATTTCTAGCGGTTCAGGTGCGCTAGAGTTTTTTCTATCTTTACACTAATTGGAATACTACTGTATTGTATTAGATGATTGAATAAAAAAATAAATAAAACTGTCAATTCAGGTTTATCAAGATATAGAGCAAGTTTGGTAAAACACGCATTCAAGATCTACACATTTCACTTCCTTTTCTTCGCAAATCTGTCTTTCTAGCGGATCCAATACCCTACAGGTTATTCAATTGAATTTAATTTTTATTTGGGGATTTACAAGTAAACACGTTCCCAAGTTCTGAGGATTTGGATACATGTTTTGATTAGAAGCTCAGATATAACATTCAAATACAAAATCTAAACACTTCGTATAAACAACTTCTACTTTCCTTATTTTATTAATGCTTTTAGTGTGGATTTTATTTTCTTTTTGCTGTATTTGTTTACCTCTGCAAAACAATTTCCTTGTTGTTTCACTTCAAATTTAAGTATAATTTATGGCATTGTTAGCATTGAAAGGATTATCGCAAAAATACATGCATCTTAAAAAGATGTTTTCGAAAATGCAACAATGATTTCAATAATTGATATTGCCATCTATGTGATGCATTTTATTGTTCAACATTAAAATGGAAGTGGTTGTGACTTTTATAGAAAAGTGGAAAATTAATCTGTTTACGAGAAAAAACCCCCAAAGGTGTTGATGATTTTCGGAAAAGATAATACATATTTTGTATTTCATCGTCAACATCATTAACATATTTTAAATCATCTTTAACTCACCTGATTTTTCTCGATCGGCACGAACCAGCACACGATCCACACGGTCTTCCAGCTTTATATGGAAATCCAAGACGATCGTAGTAGTTTCCTCTGGAAAAAATTATCCAAAATAAAAATTAAATCAAATTCCTTGCCTAATCATCATTCACGAGACCGCGAGATCATTGCAAAGTTCATCGAAACTATTTCCAAAATAACTACCAGTATCATCCCACAGTAACCATGTGGCTATCGAGCTTATAACCAAACTATCATCATGGCACACGCCATTCATTCAACCACAAACAATTTTCGAAGATATTAATCCTTGTCAACTACTACAACAAACCCACCAAATTCAATCTAACTCGTATAAAACGCACAATAATTGAAAAATAAATTAGACTAGCCTTGACTCGATTGTCTACTCTACTTCGACATGGAAAATATAACGAAATCGAATGAGGAATTCCATTCTGCAACATAGTCTCCGTAGACAATACGAGCAGTCGCCATAAGTTGAACTAGAATTTTGCACTTAGAGACGCATACAGATATTTTTGAATATTTTTTTTTCGGGATTTTTTATTGTAGTAGCTTTTAATACAATTTGCATGCGTGACAAATGATCATCTTCGAGACGACATTTATTAGCGCATTTATATGGACTCATGATCGTTTCGTGTATGTGACAAGATCAAAAGATACAAAGATACATTTGATGCGTCGGTGGTGAAGAGATTTTTTCAATGGTCGCGAACTAGTGTAAATTTTGGCCGGTGGCGGTCAACCGATATGGCTAAGTGGCATGTCAGATGAAACTCATAAGGCACGTGGTTTTATTTTAGAATGAATCGGCTGTTGGAGTTGGAACAGTCGAAAAACTTTAATAATTTCAATGACCTTTTTGATGAGATTTAATTGAATTTCGGTACAGTTAAGAGAGATTAATGATTTTCGGATATTTTTTTAGGGTTGTAAAGCAATCATTCATAATAGTTTCAAATACAAAGTATTAATTTAAGATACACTCAGCTGACATTTATCAAAATTAAATCCAATTAAACTTACATCGGGCAATAGTTGCACACGTAGTTGAAATAGGTTTTCCCTCGCGGTCCATTTCGACATTTTGCCAATCCGCAACCAACTTTATGAGTAGTTGCCCATACCATTTGAGTGTAGTGACCTACAACTTCTAGATTGTTCATGTCACCAGCATATGTGAAATTTTGTCGTTCAATGAACCATGTCTTCAGGGCAAATAGCCTGAAATTGGAAGAAATCATGTTTGAAATTTTAATAGGATTACTTACATTTATCTGATCAATAATATTTTTGAATGATTATTTAATTTTTTTTGATAAAAATCTAACAATAATTCAATTAGCAATAGAAACTTGTTTCCATTGAATTTTAGCACGTTTGAATGATGGTTTGAAAAATAAAATGGAACAGATCAACCCATTTCAGGTCTATAGGTTGAAGTTGATAGTGATTTCATTCACATTCAAATGCACACGAGTGAGGAGTGATTAGTTCCGAAAACCATTTCACCTCTGATTTGACTCAGGTGCGTATTCAAAGATGTGGCGACCCGGCTTAAAGTATGAGCATAGTTGCCCGTATGTGGCTGGGCTTGAACCAGGGACCCTACACGCTATCGGGACTCCGGTTGTCAAATATAGCCTGGAGAAAGCTCAAAAGCCCGTTTGTGGTCAGAGCAACGTACAGGCGGTGTGGCTTCTAGCTCCACTTCCCATTTCCTAGTACTCAACTTCCTTCCAACATACTCGCACGGGCTTAAAGTCGGTTAACACGAGCGGTTTTTTGCTGGACCCAGCACGAGCTTTTAGGAAAGGGTAGTGAAGGACGGAATGGAACAACGAGCACGAATGGTCTAGTCGATCATCGAGCACGGCAGCCGTGTTTCTTGGTTCTTCTTTTTGAAAAAAGTCTGGGGCTCAGACATTTTTTGTTGGAAAGTGTGATTTAGTCTGCTTTGAGACTTTCAGTAGAGCGCATCGATAAGGCTTGATCAAAATTGAAAGTGAAAATGTCGGACAAGTTTATGTGGAGCTAGGAATTAATAACTATGTTATTATTGGAGTACGAGTGCAAAGAAATTCTATTAATTCTAGGCACAGAGACTATATAAATAGGAATACGTGGAAAAAAAGTTTAGAGGAAATTTACCTCAAACTGAAAAGTTTATATGGGACAATTAGTTTGTATGCGATCCGGAGCAAAATTTAAGTACGAAGAAGCCAATTTGCGAAGAAATTACGGCTGGCAAAAATGTGGTGTTTTGATCGGCTGAAATTTGTAAAATGACACTGCGCCATTAAAGCATCAGTGTCCAATTCAAGCATAGTAATTGTTTTTAATCGATTTTTGCATAGATCAATTGCAGAATTCAATTTCTTCCACGCCTTAGGTAACAAAGTTGTTGTATTAATATTTTAATTTAGTGTTCCTTTTTCTTGCTCAATTACAAAATATTCCGCAAACTGTTGCTTTATTACTACAACCACCCTTCGGTCACTCATAGAAGCGATTTTACATTTTTTTTGTCTTGATTTATTGTTTTTTCCGTATCTGTAGCATAGTTATTCTGATTATGATGCATTAAGAAAACTGGGAGCTAGCACAGCAAAACACAGCTCGTCTAAACTTACAGCAAGCACCATCGTCCAGAAGAAGAACTAGAAGATCAGATTTCAAAATTCTAAGGAAGCTAGGAAAAAATCCCTGCCGAGACGTTGTCCAACAAGGACAAAAAGTCTCTCCAATGAGCAATCGATTTTATTAGAGAGCACCCGCTCCCTCAATACTCTGCGGATTCTACTCAGAAACGACTAAGGTTGGCTGTGCAAAAGAATCAGAATAGGAAAATTTCTAAGGGGACTAAACTAATAGTGACCGCTCTAGGACTAACTAGTTTTCAACTAAAACCTGTCTCATCTGGACTGTAATAGATGCGAGTAAAAAAGATGAAATAATCTCGGCAGAAAACTGTTGGAAAATCAGACAGTCTATATTCAAGGTATATTTTAAGCTGCCGAAAGCTAGCTCGTGTCCTCTATCAACGATGAATGATGCAGTCTGGTGTAAGGGAGCCAGTTTGATACCGTGTGAGGATCAACGCTTGGCCGGCTTCTACAAACAGGCAATATCCGAACTGGGCGAGCTTTGACCCAGCACAAACATACACTGATGCTGAAGATGAAATTCCCAGTCAGTCTTGATGCAGTTCTTGGATTCCCTGATTCCATTATGACCCAGATGAAATGCTTGATATCATCAGTCTCATTAGCCTTGATCGTCGCATTAAATTGGAGAGCCTAAAATTGGAAAACTTGTTGAAAATCGACAGGAAGCTGTCTTGAGTCAAAAGAAAAGACAATGCTGATCTTAGAAGCCCAAAAAAGAATTATTCAACGGTGTTGAAAAATTGGCCCTACGTAACGGAGTGGTCGGGCTAAAGGCTCTGAGTTGAAAGATCTTAAGTACACTAAGCATAACCCGAAGCAGGAAGCACAAGCAGCGAACGAGTGTTCCAGTAAAGGGTCTGTCTTTCCTTCAGGGATGGTATCTGAGGAGGAATCAAATACAGAAACTCTTTGTGTTGATTGGGTTAGTGTCGGAACTGCTTCTGAGCTGAGTGCCTGTCTAGATCGTGTGACTCTCAAGACAGAGAAGGGAGATGAGTTTTCTATAGTATCCACGGAGGCTAGAGTTTTTAGTAACGGTGAAGATAAAATTAGTCTTCGCCATTTCAAAGCGGCAACCTCGCTGCTTCTGCAGTTTTTGTGCTTCTTCACTTGTCAAAAACAGGGGAGGAGCTGATTTTGATCGAATAACTCGTATAACACTAGTAGATACAAGCTTAAACCACCCGATGAATTGGATTCTTGCTAAAAATATCATTAATGTCATTGCTCTTACAATTTCTGTGATAAGGATCACATGGATATTGTAGCGGAAACTGATCAGAAACTTTGTTGGCCTGTTTTCTCCTATATGGCATACGATCATGGTACGAATCCTCCTTCTGACGCCATTAAAGATTTGTGTGCTTCTTGTTATAGGAGCTGGCTCTAACGCTCATCATAAAGTGTGGACCAGCTCTAACACAAATACTCGAAGTGAACCTTTTTTTGACTTTATATTAGCCTATAAAAAATAAAGGGCAGTTTGTTGCCGAAGTTTGCAATGGACATGGCAAATTTCGGCAACAAACTGCCCTTTCTCACCTCAAAACGAAGTTAGGTTTTTGATGTTACCTGAGTAAATGGGCGGCAGACGCATCTTTTGCATGGCTGATGGTTTATAGAAGAGTGTTCGTGTACTGATCTCAGGAACATGTCCTTGAATGTAGGTGGTCGTAGCTCAACTGAGCGAGTAGTCTTTATTAACAGGAAAAGAACGGACAGCATTGAATTCCAGATCCTGACCAAATCTTCTCTACAGCTGTTTCTCCAGGGAATATTGATTCCTGCCAGAATCTGGATCGAGCAATGAAACCCCTTAAATGAACTCCGCAGCTAGAATGAACCCACAGGGAACCCAGAGTCAAAAGGGAACCAAAAGCCATAGCCAAAAGGAACCTAAAGTCAAAAGGAACCCAAACCCTCCATGGTGTGATGTGGAAATCATCGCCTTCCAGGTAGTTTAGGAAAAAGAAAGGCAAAATAGAGGTTCTCAATGAGTCAAATTGCCTACGTGTGATTTCAAGCTCAGCATCAAAGGCTATGGGGTGCATTCACGACCCTAATGGCGCCTGGACTACCTTGAGTACTGGAACTCTAACTATCTTTAGAGACTGACATTTCACAAGGAATCACAGTTCTCTTATTAAATGGAATAGGTCATCAGCTCATCGCTACCTCCTTGAAATTCCGACACCCGATTGAGGTGGTCAATATCATCCGTGGAGTATATGGCTCGTTCTTCTTACTGGCATCCAGCAGTATATAAAAAACGCTACCACAGCGAGAGGTGATATTGAATGCATGTTTTCCTTCCATATTTTTCCGTCAGCTGGTGGGAAACAAGAGTTATTTTTAGTGCTCTGTCTTGCTTAAGAATTTGAAAATCATCTTGGACACTAACTGACCTTATGTCAATCTCGCAATATCAAGTTTTTTGAAACTGTTCTTCCCACCATCTTTCAGCAAATAGAAAAATACTTCGTTCTTGCTGCTTTTCTGGACATTGAGAGTACCTTTAACAACATTAAGCCTGAAATAATCATGAAGACTCTTGCAGCGCTAAATGTTGGCATGCAGATGATAGTCTATATTGAACACCTCCTCGAGAGTAGTGACCTCCTCGCTGGGAAGTGCTCACTTATGACGAGTGATCAACAGGGGCATATCTCAAAGTGAAGTCATTTGTTCCGTACTGATAAATATTCTTTTCTTCACAATAAATATTCTTTTGAAGAACCTGGATCGTGCCGGCTGCAAAGTGGTTGCTTATGCAGATGAAATAGCCACAGCAGCGCCAGGAAAATATTTATCAACAGAAGAAGTTGAATCATTCCCTTGACTTATTTTCACGTTGGGGCCGAGTGTGCAGCTTGAATGTGTATTGTTTACAAGAAAGTACAGGGCTCCTCAGTTTGACTAGCGAAATTGAACTGAGGTCAGTGGCGGCTCGTAGCCTAATTTTATGGAGGTTCACAAATCGAAAACACCTGTGTAGGGTACATGAATATTTACCTTGCACTTCTCTTAAGAGTTGTGTTTATTTTAGTTAATTTGCCGAAATATCGCAATACTACTATAGAACGAATGAAACAAATTATTATAAAAGCAACAGCTTACAAAATTCTTCAAAGGGCAATGTAAAAATCCTTGAACAGTGATATTTTAACGAGACATTTAAGAAATTGAATACTTATATTTACAGTCAACATGGTGTTTTCATCAGAAGTTATGACCGTGATGGGCTTAGCATGGTTTACTACGCCGAAATGGATGCACCGACATCAATAAATTTTTATTAAAGCTTTTTCCATAGTTTCGCGATAAAGTAACACTTGCTAAATTAAAATTGTAATACTTTCTAAAAATATGTTTGTTCATAATTACAATTTGTGATAAGCAATGAACATGATAATTTATGGCTGCTTTGTAGGGATGACACCAAAGTAACTGCTGTAAGTCGAGATGACCTCAGTTCTACAATGTTCGCAAAACACAAAATTGGGATTATTAGTTATATAAAGCTTTGGATAGGTTCTTCAAATAAAACAAAAAAAAATTTTGATAAATAAACTAAAAATTTCTAAAATAAGATCAATATCTGAGAAAGTTGTTTCACTTTTGTAAAATGAACAAAAATGAAAGAACAGGAGGTTTAAGTGGGCGCGAAAGTAAAATTGTTATCGAAACTAAATATTTGCAAGTAGCTCATCAACAGAATATTCCCATATTCATAAAATTTATTACATGTCAGAAACATTTTGCTCAATTTTTTCCCTTTTGTTTTTAAGTAATATCACACTATTTATTCACATTTTTACTCGGCACTATTAATTTACACTATTAATCCAAACGGTTACTCCACATTTTTACTTTTCACGGTCATCGGAAGAATGTCTGAAGACGACTAATAACAAGGTGAATTGGAATATGAATTGAAAGCTAACTCAACTGAATGTGTAATAGGCACAGTGCATTCACAAACAGTCCTAGTTAAGTACACATAGTCCCAGAATTTATAGAAAACGGGAGAACCCGTCTTGCAGAAAACTTTTCATATACACCCGTATACACCCGAAAACCTTCGGTGTTTTATGACAAAATTAAGTGCCCAGACTATCTCTGCTCAATCGATCCAGTCAATATATTCAAATGTATTTAGTTTTATAGCTCTAACCCTCATAATAGACCAAAAATAGGCGACAAAAAAAATTAAAAGCTCAAATCATTACCAAGCATTTACTTTCTTCCAAGCATAACATTCTACAATACTAAATACATTTTACAAGTATTTTAGAGCGAATATATCAAAAAATTTGTGTACACCTATCATGAATTAAATTTTAAATGTACCTCGAAACCACACAGACACAAAAAGAGGCATTCGCTAAAATTATCCCTAATAGTTGTTATAATAATCCACATAAAACGCTCGAAACGGCAGCACGAATCAACGAATGGAACTGACCACCGACAACAATGTCTAAATGCATCAAATTGGTTGTCGATCGCACATTCTGAGTGTGAACCCCCTGCTAGTACCGAGCCGAGCTAAATGGGTGCACCCCTCGCTTCATCGCATGCTCCTCTGGCCCCCTAATTCCAGCCACAAAATCGCACGTGCGATCGCTAGTACAAGAGGCAGTAAAGATAAGCAGATAGCGAAATTGTATGGTATGTACGTAACAATGTAAAGCCTTTGGGTATGGTATGGTACAGATGAAAATGATCGGCAGGTGACATTATGTGCTGCCATAACAAGTAAGATATTGGTTAATGTAGTTCAATGTGTATTGTTCAATAGGTGTACCTATATAATGATATATTAGTTTTGAATTATTGATTTTTCTGTGGGGGTTCACGTGCGAACGTGCTCATTAAGACGAACCGCCACTGACTGAGGTCCGATTTAACTGAATCAAAGTTTCAAATCATTGACGTGCATAGATGAGAGCAAAGGGGGCAATCACCACCACTATTGCAGAGCTACCTTTGGAAAAAAGATTTAACACTTACTGTACCTTATCAGTACTTCAATGAAAATCAACTAAAGTGTATGTTGAACTCTGGTGTTCGCCTCCTTGATTTTAAAGTCCTGTGCACGCTTATGCGTCAAATATCTGGGTTTGATCCTGTGCTCCAAGTTACTTTAGAACGAAAACATAGCAGAAAGAAAGCGTGCGGAAAGCACTTCTATACATCGAGTGATTTTTTGGTGGCAAGCTACTGCTAAGGCTTCGTACTAACTGAAAATTTAAAAAAATTGAAGGTTGGCTGCACTTTTGGTGACTGATGACTGGTTATAGTTTACAGCTCGCATTCTTGGCAGAGATAAATGGAATGATCGTGCCACCCTCAAGTGTGGGCATATTCATGTGTGTACTCATGGATCGAGGCTCTACAATATAGTCGTGAGTAATGTATACTCAGATTAGCTAAATTTTAGGCTGTTCCGTCGTACCTCAGACCATTGTAGCGTCTTTCAGGCGAAGGTGATGACTTTTTTCGCGCAACCGACTGACTTCTGTGTAATTAAATTATTCGGAGTTAATATATGTATTTTCTCAGACAGTCAATCGTATCGAGAACTGTTGTCGGATGTAATAGTATCCAGAACTGTTCCCGAATGCAGTGCTTTTCTTAGGAAGATGTCGGGATATTCGGCAGTGCAATTGACTGTGGGACTGGTGAACTTAAAAGGTTTGGCACCTTGGAGGTTTCAAGTCCCTTCTCCGTAAGAATACCGATGGCACCGGTCAAACTTACTATTCATTACTATGAATTGCCCTGAAAATGCTTCGAAGTCCTCCGTTGAAGGAATAGTCAACCTGCGTGATTGCAAGATAGTCTTGAGTCTCCATGGACGCGCAAGCAGCTATTAGGTTTAATCTGCAGTGCTCTTCGCTGTGAATTGGCCGTTCTCATGGCTCACTGTCTCATAGGACGACATGCGCAACGATTGAACATTGGGCTCTACAATTTCTGGCAAAGCTGAGGTGCAGAAAAAGAAGGGCAATCTGCCCTCCATCTCATGTGCCAATATCCTTTCAAGTCTGACCGGACTATCCTCCATTGATTTCTAGAGTATTGCGCAGTTTATTAAAGAAACCAGATGGTTGTCCAAGTACAGTGACTGAAGAATATATCTCTGCCTTTTTAGGCTCTTCTCTCTTCGATTTTCAGCCCCTTACCATAACTTAATTTAAGATTTAGACCTTATGGTAGCTTCGATGAATTCTTCAAAAGCTAAACTGAATATGGAGTGAAATCAAATAATTTCAGTGCGATCTACCCATTTCGATTAAGTTCTACTCTTTATTATTATCAAATTTTATTTTTACAAGTGAACGTGTATTAAAGACAACTTTTACAACTGTAGATACTGGCGGAATTTGAGCCCACAGGCAATAGTATGTGGCTTTCTGATCTGACGCTTTAGAGCAGACTACCAACCCCCTAACATTGCCAATAAACAAACACCAAGTTGAGCACGTTTTGTTGAGTTAAAGGTTAATATTACGAAAAGGTTAATATTATTTTTTATTCAGACTTAAAAAAAAAGCCTTCAAAAAATAATGTTTTATCTTAAATCATTAAATTAAATCAAATGTTCTTCATATAAAAAATAGTCTTTACTTATTATAGTCAACAACGAATCCACTTACACTCACTCCCGATCATTCTGTCATAAAATCTTTTTACCAATTAGCATACGCCAATTAATCTATGTCGAAATTTAGCACTTTAATTACTTCAAAAAATTTAAAATGATAGCTCGTTGACACTGAATGACACTCACAAACCAGACCGATCCATAACAATAACACTCAATTCACCTTCAATTAAAAAGTTTTTCAGATGAACGAATCATATGGCCAGTCGAACGCTGATCTAGTTCAAGTCAGTGTGAATAGTGATAGTAATAGACTCCCACATCAACCCAAGATACATTTTCTGTAATTGCACTCGTGAATTAAGATGTGTTGTTTCACTATTCGAGAAACACATACATTTTGATTCATTTCAAATTTACCAATTCGATTTTCGAATTGAGGCCAGTGCAATAAAAAGCTTAAGTAAATATGACCATAAGCAGCCGAGAAGAATGTTTTATGAAGATATTTTGATGGGAACTGTGAATTTGATGGTTAGATTGATAGATAGATAGATAGATAGATAGATAGATAGATAGATAGATAGATAGATAGATAGATAGATAGATAGATAGATAGATAGATAGATAGATAGATAGATATATTAGCTACATGCTTTAGACTAAGTACCGTTGATTTATAAGAGCTTGTTGAAATCGAATACTTACCAAGGAACTTTGTGGGTGGATACAAAAATGTTTTGACCGCATGATCCGTAATTTGGAACTTGTCGCCCTTTGGGTGAATCGTGGGTTAGAAATTGGCATCGATCTGCCCATCGTTGAGCTGTTCGGGCAGCACCTCTATGCCATGTCTGTGTAAGAGAATAAAAATACGTTTTGAAAATGAGATATTAATGTTGAATTCTAAATATTTCTTTAATTGATCAGGAGCTTTAAAAATATATTTATAAGTATTTAAATAGTGTTTGAATCAATAATTTTTATGTCTTAAATTGAGATGTATTTATTAAACTAGCAAAACCAGAAGTAATACTGTACATACCATAAGTTTTCCTTGCATTGTACTAACGTTTTTCAAGATATAAGCTAAATTACACATCTTTATTTCAAGGGAAATTGTGAGGCTCAGAAAATACTGGAATAATTTTTGGCGCCCAATATGGGCTAATTCTTCGAAGAACTTAGACTGAGGGATAAATGAAAAATGACCGACTGTGAAATCAAGAGTAGAAAATCAAGACTTTGTATGAACAAAAAGTTAGTCATCAATGAATATCAACAATATGGCTAATTTTTTGTGAGGTTGAAGTTCCATTCGAGAAATACGTTGACACTATCAGTTAGTTCAGTAGCAAATTATTTATTCAAAGGCAAGAAATTTCAGCTTGTACTTCAGCAAATAAATACTTTTCAAATAAGTTATTTCATCACGCCAGCTGAACCTTAGTTAAATATGTGCCAATATACGCACGGAAAGCCATGGACACTAACGAATAATTGTGAAAATGATGTGGAACCTTTCGAGCGCAAAGTGCTTGGAGAATTGTTGGCTCTATCTTAAAAAGAACAGATCGGAAAGTGCGTTATAATAATAAGTGTTTTGAAGTATATGCCAACTCATCTTTGTCTACCTGCATAAAATTGGAAAAACTCTAGCGCATCAGAACCGCTAGAAACACTAATGTTCGAAGAACAGTAGAGGATTTGTGAATGTGCAGACCTTAGAAAATTTGAACATTTTTTACTTATTTTAATTAATGCAAGCATTTATTGGTACGAAAATAACAAAAATGCCTCGTGCTGGCAGGTCTATGCCTAACGTTGAAGTCAACCTGCTCTGCGAATTGCGTATTGATCCGATCACTGCATTAGAAGTTATAGGGATAAAAAGAACTTTAGGGCTACTATTCGTAAAAGTTTTCAAATTTTCTAGATCTTAATACTTCGTTTTTATTTTCACTACAAGATCACTACGATTTGAAAATTCTATGATAAAATTGCTTACTAAAGATATGCCCAAAAAATACAAAAACGGCTATAGCTGGCAACTCTATTATTGTTTTTCCAACTAGATTTTTACTGAGTACTGCCTACAAAAAGTTTGATTGGCCATTTTAATTTCGTTATGATTCCATGACTGTACTGGAAGCTATAGGGCAAAGAGCATTATTTTCCTGAGCAAATTTTCAAAATTTAAGACAGCAAAACTACCATAGCTAGCAGCTCCAACCGAATTTTTCAACCAAAGTAAGGTTCACCTACTGTATGAATTTGGTTAAAATCGAATGACTGAATCAGAATTTATAGGGCTAAAAACAGTTATTTTCCTTAGTGATTTTTCAAGATGGCACCACTGGTACAGAATTGCCAGAATTTCAAAATTTGCTTCTATCAGACCTGGTTCTATTTAATACCAATACATGCTGTAAATTTCAACAGTATCTGATTATCGGGTCCTGAGTTCCCGTGAGCAAAAGTTTTTGATGATAAAAATATAGGTAAATTGGGAAAGGGCTACCGTTCTTGCCCGTAGTAAAATTTCAAATGTTTTACTTTGGCTTTGTAGACAAAGCATAAAATTGATATATGAGTGGCTTTTTTTCCAAAAAGCGATATTTTTTCAGGAGAGTCGATGATTTGAAGGTTTTCACTTTCAGCGCCTGCCATTACTACAGGGCTACCAACATGCTTATTAAAAGCAACTCACATTTACAACTAAATAGTACCAATATGTTCTGAAAGTTCCATAATGATTTAATAGCTTTGTCAAAAACTATCGCGATTTAAAAATTTTCAAATTTTCTCGATCACTTTTTGGGCACCTAGCGCCCACATGGGGTTAAAAAATTCCAAAACATCCGATTCACATTTAAAACACGTTCGAAATTTATTTTGTTAACTTTATTTTTCCAAAAGTTATTTGTGGGCGGAATAATAGATATATTAAATATTAATCCTGAAAATTTCAGTTCAATCAGATGGCGCGTTCCTGAGATTTGTTTACCGAAATTTTGTGATGATGATATATATATATATATATATATATATATATATATATATATATATATATATATATATATATATGTATATATATGTATATATATATATATATATATATATATATATATATATATATATATATATTATATATATATATATATGTATATATATATTTATTTAATAATTAAATATTATTCAACAGATAAAATCCAATTACTGAATATAGAAAATAGAAAATACAAATAATTCACAAACGAAAGAATGAAAAAATGAACAAAATAATAATGAGATGATAATGATACAAAATAAAGAGCAATAATAAACAAAATCAAAGTGAAAATAAGAAATGAAAAATAAGAAAAAAAGAAAAGGAAAAATGGCAACATTGAATTAGTAGTAAGCAAAACATTATTTTTTAGAAAAGTTTTAAAGGCATATAATGTCGGCGGTAGAGGACCAAACTGTAGATCATTATGTTGCCTCAGTAATCGCAACAGTAGAGAATAAAAAAAGATATCAGTGCGCGCAAATGGCACACTAAACTCAAACGAAGAGCGGGTGCCATGCACTGCAACACGGACAGAAACGTGGCTGCTGATGTCGGAATCTACCAACCTATGAAACAATTTGAAGAGTAGGCACTCATCCAGGAAAAGTCTCCGTGATTCGAGGGAAGGGAGATGAAGGAACGACAGACGATCACTATAAGGACGGTAAGGAAGCTGAAATTTATAAAACAGGGTGCGAGTAAATCTGCGTTGAACCGACTCCAACGCAGTATTTAAGTAGACAAAACGAGGACACCAAACTTGACAGCAATATTCAACGATACTACGTACAAAGGAAAGGAAAAGGTGTACACAGGTAGAAATATTAACGAAAGCTTTAGAGGATCTAATAATAAAACCGGATAATTTAGAGGCCCTGGCAGTAATATGAGAAATATGCTTATCAAATTTGAACTTAGGATCAAACATTACGCCAAGATCTCTAAAATTATCGACGACATTAAGAGGATAGCCACAAACAGAGTAGGAGAACATCAAAGGTGACATTTTCAAAGAGAAAGACATTTTGTGACATTTCATGATGTTCAAAGTGAGAGCATTGGAAGCGCACCAAGTCTGTAGGCTGTTGAGATCGTTTTGTAAAACCATACAGTCATCTTGTGACTCAATCACTCGAAACATCTTGAAATCTTCGGCATATAAAAGACAAGAAGAATGGATTAAAGGAGGGAGATCGTTTATGAACAAAAGAAAGAGAAGAGGACCAAGGATAGACCCTTGCGGAACACCTGATGCAGGATAAAAAGGAATTGAAGAGGAGGAATTAACAGTTACAATACAGGTACGGTCGAGGATGTAAGAGTTAAACCAAGAAAGAAGAGGACCAGCAATGCCATCGTACCTTAGCTTTTGAAGAAGGAGGTTATGGTTGACGGAGTCAAAGGCTTTGGAAAAGTCGGTATAAAGTACATCAACCTGCTTTTGATGGTCAAGAGCGGATGCAACCGTGTGTGTGAAGGAAAGAAGGTTGGTTAAAGTGGATTTACCTTTGACAAAACCATGCTGCTCATGAGCGAGAGTAGGCTGGATAGAGAGTAGGCTGCTCATGAGCGAGAGTAAGCTCGCTTGTAAACCAGTTTTTCAAGGATCTTGCTAAAGCAACGAAGAAGGGAAATGGGACGGTAGTTTGAGATGCATGTAGGATCACCGGTTTTATGTATAGGAATGATGTTGGCAATTTTCCAGCGAGAAGAAAAAGAGCCAGAAGATATACTTCAGTTGAACAAGATAGAAAGAGGGACGCACAGAGATGATGAAAGAGATTTAGCCAAAATATTTGAAATACTGTTGGAACCACTACCGGTATTGGCATCGATATCGTTCAACAGAAGTTCAATTTTAAGAGGGGTCGTTCGAAATGAGTGCAATTCAGGAGAGAATGTGGAGGGAAGATTTAAGGAATTAGAAGAGGATTGTTGTGAGAAAAAAGAGGAAAAGTAAGAAGCAAAAAGCTCACACACTTCTTGTGGAGTGTTTTCAGCTGTATCAGTGCATATCATTGGGGATACTAGGACAATTTTTCACGGAACGAATGAATGACCAAAAGGATTTCGGGTGATTGGTTCTAATTGATGCTTCAACGCCAGCAATGTAGGAGTGCATCGCCTGCCTGACAACTTCTTTCGCTTAAGAGCGAAGATCCTTATACAAAAGAAGGTCAACAGGTGAACCTGATCTTTTATATAAGTAACGAGCTGCATTTCTGGCTTCAAGTGCGACTGAAACTTCACTGCTGAACCATGGAGCATCGTTCGGTTTATTAGGACGATTAGTTGGTTTGAATACTGGAATAAGGTTAGATAGGAAATTATACAACTTGCACAAAGCATCATCAACGTCAAGGCCACGAAAAAAAGAAAACCAGTTAATTTTATTTATTTCAATCGCCATACCGGTGAAATCAGCCCTGTGAAAGTTGAAACGTTTTAAGGATGGGATTTTATTCCTCATAGAACGAATATTAGAAATTTCCAGAATAAGAGGGGGTGATGAGAATCAAGAGGAACATAAGGAAAGAGAGCAGCGCTTAAAGAAAGTGATGATTTTGGGAGATTGGACAAAGCGAGATCCAGAATTCTATTGCTGGCATTTGGTATATTGTTGTGCTGAGAGAGGGAACAAAGTGAGAGAAACGAAGACGTTATCAAAAAAACACTACTAGTCGAGATGATAGCCGAATAGTCAACATCCCAATCTAGAGTAGGGAGATTAAAATCACCACATAGCAGAACGTAAGCGGTGGGAAAATGACTGTTGAGGTAAGAAGAGAGTTCCGCCAGGAATTGTTCATAAATCGACAGAGGTAGATTGCAGGGGATATATATTGAAGCAACGACTAAGGTTTTGGCAAAAGGCAAGGAAATACGCGCTAAAATACACTCAACAGGAGGACAGAAAGGAATAGCGCGACATAGTGTTCCGTTGAGTGCCTTATTAATACCGATGAGAACACCTCCACCATCGGATTTACCACTATTCAAACGATCCCTGTCTATACGGAAAACCGTGTGGTCAGCTAAGATTTCCGAATCGAAGATATCGTCAGTAAGCCAGGTTTCCGTAAGACATATTATATCATCCGAAGCTAAAATGACAGAGCGCCTGAACTCATTAGTTTTGGTCCTCAAACTGCGGACATTTTGATAATACAGTCTTAATCCTAAGTTCTGGAGCTCCTTGCTCCTCTCGGATGAAAATTCTTATGAGAAATTCTGGTGAATTCTTTGACCAGAACACCAGGAGGCCAGAAGTCCCTTCGTCAAAGCTCGTTGGTGCCAGCAGATACTGTTATACGGAAAGAAGCCACTTCCTGGTTTGGTAAATTGTCAGGCGTCAGTTTTTTGCAGACCAGAAGTGGTGGCATGTAGCCAAGCTTAGCAGCTGCAAATTGCTTAATCGTCTCGGCTGAAGTATTGTAATCGATGCGGGATATGAAAACTTGCAGCGGCGGACTCACCACTTTAACGCGGGCCAAGAAGATTCGACATGCACACTGGGTCGAATTTGAGGAACCACGTGCGTCAGTACGAGGTGCGGAAGTGGTGGGAATGTCCAATAGTAATAGCGGTGAGGTAGGAGTAGTATTAAAATTACTATATATATATATATATGTTACTATTACTATATTACTATATTACTATATATATATATAAAATTACTATATATATATATATATATATATATATATATATATATATATATATATATATATATATATATAGTAAATTTAATACTACTGTTCTTCGAACATTAAGTCACGCCAAACGAATGGAAGTCAGCCAGTGACCCACAAGAACATTGAATGCTACTGCAGATGAACTAGGCTGTACAAAAGTCCAGTTTGGAGACTTAAGAAAACAAAGAAAGGACACGATTGAGGCGGGTAATGTTAGAAGTCATGAATTGATGAACTAGGCTGTAGATTTGAGACTGAAATGTAGAACTGGAGGGTGAAAACTATGGAAGTCCACCTAGTTGGGCACTGCAATCAACTTTTTGATTTTTGGAAAATTCGGAAAAACAGAATGGTCAAACAATAGCTCCAAGTTATTGAAAACTTGTCGAAAATCACATCACCTGTCAAAAGTTCAAAACGAAAAAGCAGAATCTGATGAGTCACAAATTATATTAGATCATTTTCGAAGTAATGAATTGCAATGAAAAATTTAAATTTGGCCTTTCGGATTCAACACTTTGATTGGCTTGAGGGACGTTACATTCAACACATTAATTAGCTGATACATCATTCAGCTCGAAGTTGACATATACGAGTACGGCGAAATCTGCACAGTTAAGATGATTCTACCATCTGTATTACAAATGTGGCCTCATTGATCATTTTACAGTAATTTGCCATTGAATTCTCCTGATTCAACCATATTAACCACTGAGCATACTACTCAGATTCAAATTGTCCCAAACATGTGTCATCTTCTGTATCTTTTTTTTTGACAATTGTCTACCATTTTCACTCCATACGATCAATTTGATCACATTCCAGTGCTGAGTAGACGCCACTGCTTTCGAGAAAAAATCTCTTTCCACGTCCGAGGACACAGACTTTCTTCAATTGACTAATTTACGATATTTTGATTGTTTGGCCGTGCGAATAATTTATATATTTGGTAGTCAATCGGTTTCGATACATGCACAAATCGATTGAAATACACCAAAAGCTTTAAATGATGAATCGTTCGGCCAGTGGCCAGAATGGTCTGATGAACAAGACTAATCAATTCGTTGGTTACAGAACGTTGGTGAATGTCAAGAACTGTCAATTCGTTGCTTGTATATGGAATTGTGGTGTTATTGAATTGTATCATAGATTTTGCAATTTATTGATCGATTGACATCGATGGAATGGTGGTCTAGTGTCGATGCCGCTTGACTAGGCAAACTCTTCCTATCATCAATAAAATCTATGACTAAGATTCCATGTCATTGGCTGGTGAGCGCACTGATCGATATGTATAGTCAATCGTCTTAATTGAATTTTTAATGTATTGTTGACCTTTTTCGTGAAATTGATCTGTTTTGTGCGTTAATGGTTCGAAATTTTTGAATTTCGCGCCAGTTGAGTGATCTTTTTCATGGTTAGTGATTTTGATGGTAATTAACATGCTTGTTTGTTGCAATCAAATGGTTTTAATTCGATTCGTTTCTATTTGCTAGAATCATAAGTGGTTGAGGCTGGCTACCTTTTAATAGATGAATTGGCGTCGGGTGACTAACCATGCGTGAATCAGTTTGGAAATATTGAAAATTTAACTACAATTGAATTGATGAAGTTCCAGCCCAATAAATGTCGTAGATGGAATATGGAAAAATGTATGAATTTATTTTTCTGATTCAATCATATGGTCAATTATTTAGACGAAAAAGTGTGTAGTCATCCATTTATTGATGGGGTTAAAATTATTTTTAACGTGCCTGGTTAAAAGTTAAGATTTTTTTTCGAATCATTTTTCATCTATTAATTCAATATAAATGATTATTTTCGCATAAATAATCTTAAAACTATTCAACACATCAAACTGTATCTTTATTATCCAGTTACCAATTTTCTCAAATGTATTCTTCCTACATATATCATTGTCTTCTAATCCTGAAATGTCGTATCTCAATCTTAAAACTGTTCAGAATTCCATGCAAAATCACGAGCACAAGATTTTGTAATTTTTTCCGGCTTTATAATTCAGAATCAACGAAATTCTCGTACACATGTGCGTATTATATGATAAAATACGCGAAAAGAGATAAAACGTGTATTCCACCGGCCGGCCAGTGTGTCATGCAGTCAAAATCAACCTACAACAATGATTTTTTGGCGATTATTTTTTGTGTCTGTATTTCGTCTAAATCTTCAATTTATCTCTCATGTGCCAATTTTTTCCCCGACAACGTCTACCAACTGACTGGCTGTCGAAAGAAAATCGGATTTTGCGGTGACGGTAATGAAATCATCACCGAAGCAATGTGAGCTTCACAGTATCTTAAAGTATATAGATGAGCAGAAGGTGTTTCATAGAAGTGCTGCTAGCGGGAATGTGTTGGAATGCAGAGTATCTTGTAGCAAATCTGAGAGATTGTGGAATAGATTGCTTGAGTTTCTGTGCGCCTGGTTGTAAGACATTAGAAACAATTCTCTAATACAATAAAAGAAATGAGCAAATATGGGAAAAGTAGTAGGAAAGTAATAGGCAAGTGATAGATGATTGTTTGATGTAGAGAGAAACGAAACCAGTAAGTTGTCACAAAAGATGTGGATTTGATACAAATTCAGAATATATGAATAGTTTTGTTTTGTTTAATTTTTGCTTATGTGTGTCTCTGATAACTGAGTGTTGGTCGCGAAGTACCCGCTCACATCACACAGTATCAATAAAACTATTATCTTAATGTTTTTTGTTAAAGCAGCTTGTAGATCAATATCATCAACAGTCACTACAGTTTAAACAACTTCAGGAACCTTTACTACCAAGGTAATAGTAATCACCGTACCTTGATGCATCTTTTGTCTTACCTCCTCTACTGCGGTGCTCTCCAACGCCATTTCCTTTGCTAGAAATATACAACAAACACCCAATACTCAATATTTAGTCCTGCTACTGGTACGAAACCTAAACATGCTTTCTTCAATAATCGTACATGTATGTCAAGTAACAAGGAAACAATTGAAGGCGATAGCATCTCCAACAGAACTGTTCACCTTCATACTTGCATGGGAATCTAAGACTGAAGTAATTTTAAATTATGTAACGCAAAAGCTAAAAGAAATTCAAAATCCATTGATTTGCCGTTAGATAAACAAAGATAGATTTAAACTTACTTTACGGCCTGACTTTTTCTTATTCTGGCCTTCTGGATTCATTGTACTTGATTTTAAAATGAAAACATACTCAAGGTGATCAGCAGAAAAATTAAAATGTCTTTGTACTATCGAAAAAGTATTTAAGGTTTAAGGACGAAGCTGTTAGATTTTCACCACAAGGCAGATGAACGACAACGTCATAGCACAACACCTGATAAAAGACACTTCGAAAAACTACTAAAATTATAAAATAACTGTTTTTCTGTGTAATTAATTAGTTATTTTCTTAATTTACAGATTGGTCTTTAAATTTAACAAAAATGGGCGATTGGTATAATGAAACAAGAATTTGGATTATGCGCCGTTATCACGCATTAGAGTCTGTGATTTCCATTTGAAGAGATTCTACGCACAGTTTGGCGGCACTCATTTGAGCAGATGGTTTATAATGGCACTTGCAAACAATTGTGTCGGGCGTGAGACAATCACATAAAAGCCTTATCATTGAGATCCCTCAGCTCGAAAGCAAGAAACTATTGCTTCTGAAGCAGCTGCCATACAATCCAATCCTAGAGTTTCGACAAGAAGCCTATCTGCTCAAATGAATATATAAAATGGGACGGTCACTGCAGACAGTTTTGCATTAAGATTTACCCCTATTTCCTCACAAAATTCAACTAACAAAAAAATTAAAGGCAGTAGTCTTGCCAATTTGCTTCGAATTTTTCCAGAAGATTATTCAAATGGTGGAAGAGGACGAAAACATCTTGAACTGCATTTTTTATGTCTGACGAGGCCCGTTTTGATCCAAACGGCAATATTAACTAACAAAATTGTCAAATATGGAATGACTCTTACACACAGATAATCCATGAGACGGCATTGCATCCACTTTGAATCGCAGTGTAGTGTGCAGTTTCATCAAACTGCATTGTTGGGCTTTACTTTTTCGAAAAAAACGGTCTTACATTTAGAGTCAATGGAGACCGTTGCTTAAAGATGTTGAAAGAGTTTTTCTTTCAAAAAGATGAAACAACTCCTCGCGCAACCGGGGCTGTTCTTCCAGAACTGCAGTGAAAATTCCCGAATAAATGCACTATCGTGTTGAAACCACATCTTTTTCAAATCCATATAACACAAATTTGGGAACAAAAACTGGTTAATAATCACTCTGTACGGGTCGCCATTGACAGCAAAGCGTTCTCCGTGTTCATCTTTGAAGAAGTATAGCCCAATGATGCCACACTAGCATTCAGTGCGCATCATACAGTGCATTCTTGTGGATGCAACGATGCCTTCATGGCTTGATGGGGATTTTCCTTGCTCCAGATATGCCAATTTTGTTTACTGACGTAGCCATCGAGCCAGAAATAAGAAAAAAATTTTCCCGTAAAACAGAGGGTCAACTTTCAGTTAATTTTCGGCCCATTCTCCGAACGTGCGAAGCACCTGATGATCATACGGCTTTAACTCTTGTTCCATTCAGATATTGTAAGCCTTTAGACCGAGAGACTTACGAAAAATTTTCCACAAAGTGGACGGATAAATCCCAACTAGAGATGGGCTAAATTGCTCTTTTACTGAGCAGCGATCGCAGAGAGCAGTTTAAGCAAACAGCAGTTTGAAGTAGCAGCTATTTCAATCGGAATTGCGATCGCAATTTCCTGCGTAGGGACCTTTCATTGCTCATTGCTAGTGTTTGTTCATTACCTGCTCATCGCTTTCGATTATCATTATCATCTGCCAGTACTTGATATATCAATTTCTAGGCTGAGATTGCAATCGCACTGTATGCTTACAATGCAACCCATATAGTTATCCACTTCTAATTTAGCCGGACGATGTTGTAGTCGTTTCGATATCATTTCATCGGATGTTGACCAATAAGAAAGTGATTCAGGCTCATCATATGGTTGCTACTTCATTTCGAATATTTTCGAAAATCCAACGTTCACTTTCTTGTTGTAATGTGCCCAGAGCATGTTTATTTTGAAGCACATGCTGCTTAAACCTAGAATCTAAGAAGTATAACACAATATTTTCGTTGGTTTCAAGATCACTAAAACGTGTTTGCAGCTGCTGCAATAATTGCTCGGCAAAAGTTTGTATATTTCTTGTTTTTCCTCCAAGAATTGCCTTTTGGAGAACTTAGTTTTAAAGACCGGTAGATACAGGGATGATTTTTCCTGCAGATAGATAGCCTTCGCCACCTGTTTCTCTCGTAACCTTCGCAAAAAGAGTAAGGAGTGTGCAAATTTCAAAAACTATGCACCATTCATTCTTGGTCGGTAAGCAATTGAAGGTTTGTTGGATTAAACTTACCAAAAGTAATTCTTACCGCTTCCTTCAACGTAATGAAGCGTTCTTCAACGTAATGAAGCGTTCTGAAGCGAGTTTTAGCGTTATTTATCATCAACAATAGTAGATTTCTTAGCATAAGCTGACTTTGGTTCAACTTTTCATGTGCTTTTGGACACGTTTTTATGAAGCTTACAGTTCATCTTAATTTTTTTTAAAAAGTATTTCTCAACGTATTTTCATCACTCAGATCTCGCTCATCATAATTTTCATTTGACTGCAAAGAAGTTTACGCACACAAATTGAGTAGGATATTTGTATGCCAGTTTTAACCACTTTGACAACGATTGGAGCATAGTCGGTGAATTGTTGACAAGCAAACTCCATGACAACATCGTTTTCCGTAGTTCGTCTGCTAGCACAGTATGTATATGCGAACTACCTAACTTAATGCATTCATGGAGTGAAGTGAATTCTAACACGTATATAGTTTTCGTTTTTTTGGGAAGTCCAACAATCAGTGGTTACACACACGATAACCTGTCCATCAATTCGAAGCGACATTCATCGAACATTGAGTCCAATAATTTCGACGACAAGTATTTTCTGTTCGGTATTTGATAATTCTGAGCTTAGTAGTAAATAAGCTCCTTAGCTCTTGATCGATACCTGATCGACAATTTTTGTGACCGAATCTTGCGTTGAAATAACTTCAACCACCTCCGATTGAACGGAGGTATCCGTGCTTGTAGAAACACCAGGATTGCAAATTTCTCTTCTGGTTCGAACTGCAAATTTACGATGTCTCACAGAAAGGCGACACTTCAAGTTGGTTATTGAAGTTTTGTAAGGCAAAGTTTGCTTATATAAAAATTACAGCGAGCTACTTTACTGTCCACTTACGCTCCATTTTTAACTATTTTTAAATTCGCAAAAAACGCTGAACGATAACCGAAAAATGTAAATCATTTTTCGACCCATTTATATATCATTATTCAGCGTATAATGTAAGTAATGGAATATTCAGACTTTTGAGCTAAAGGACTTGCTATAAGTATATACAATTAAAAAAAATTTATAGCAGCAATAAAAATCGATTCCTTAGAATCACAAAAAAAATTCTTTGCTTTCATATGCTTTACCTTTTTTGTGTACTTATTATGTAGATAGATGCGAGAAAAAAGAAAATGCACGTAGAAATATCAATCCAAAACCATCAGAGCAATAATAAGATAAAAACTCCCAAAAAATCCAAATGTACTTTCTTTATTATCATACCCAAATAGGGATGCATGCGTATTCATGTCCATCTTAGTCTCATCAAAATCCCATTAAATTATTTCCAAACTATTGGAACGATCAAAAGATAGAGCCTCTCAAAAAATCCAAAAATAAATTCTTTATTGCTACACCCATATACAGATGCAATCACAGAACACAGAATCACCAGTCTCATTTAAACAATTCATTTTCTACAGTATTAAATGACTTTTTTCGACTGGATAAAACACGCATACCGAATTTACGATACCTGCGATCAGCGCGATCGTAGTGTATTGCATATATGTACATGTAAACCCGACAGCATAAGGTGGAAAGAAGAGAAATTGAATAGATGAACATTTAAAACTTTTTGCCCTGCAAAAGAGCTATGAGCGGTCGAATACCATGAGAGCAGAAAATCACCAAATTGCCACAAAACTTTCTGCTCTGCAAAAGAGCAGTGAGCAGTCAAAGAGCATGAGCAGAGAGCAATCTCATAACTCTTTTCAAAGAACAGTGCGATTAGTAGCAGTGATCGCAGAAGCAGTCTCATCTCTAATCACAACTTCCTGCGCACGCCTGTGGATTGGCAAATCTTTGTTGCCAGCAACAGTGGTTTCCATGGCTGCCATATTTTCTTCGGAACGCACTATTCTCAGTCTTGTCGTTGGACTACGGTCCAGCCCCGTTTAGCGGCTGCAAACATTTACAATCACATGGCAAATAGCACGTGCTGGAGGACGATTATGCGGTCCATACAACTAACGAAACGATCTTTGAGTTTGCACAACTGAACACTGATTTCGGAAATAAATTTCCACGATTTGTTGACGCTGCTGCCGTTAAATCTATCCATGACAATTTATCAGGGCTTTCTGAGTAAAAATAAAAGTGACATTGACAGCGGTCTTCAGCTTATTTGCCTGTGGTGAGTTTTAAAATGTGGCACCTATAGAAAAAAATACCCTTTACATGTATAAATAATAAACAATAAAAAGCCTAACGAAATGCATAGCATAGTCAGCTTTTTCAATATCCGAATAGAAAATGAAAACAGTCACAATACAGGCTGTACTGTGCTAACAGTGCAAGCAAAATATAGTGTGAAGAAATAGAAGAGCCAGCGAGCGAATTCCTGAAAATGACGAAACAGAAGAGCTAGCAGTTAAACATATATCAATGCATTCAAAGAAAGTGCATGCATTATTTCATATAATTTTTAAGCCGTCTTTAAGATAAAACTACAACACGAACATTTACCTCGCCATATGGCCGGAACTATCCATTTTGAGCCCAAAATAAATGCATTTATGAATTCTTATCACCAATTCCTACAAATCATCTCAAATCCTACAAAATTATGCAATCTTCACAATGCATTAGATGATCTCACATAGGTAACCCAAAAAAAAATAACTGATCAAATCTATCTAATCCGGTCTCAAGTTTGCATCTAATTTCCATTAATCTAAATCGATTCATAATCCAAAGACCAAACCATGCTTCAGCCTTGACAAAATCGAATCCAAATCAAAACTAACTCATCGTTTTCCACATGGAATCAGATTAAGATTCCTAACGGAGCTAATTTTATTTCCTCGCTCAAACCAAATACAAGCCACTACTAGACAAGACACTGTTCTGCGGCTCGTTTATCTCGTTCGCGAGAAATAGAATCGAATCTTCTATGAATCTAAAATCTATAGATCGTAAATCAAATCACAAAATGAATCACTTACCATACTTAGCATATTCGAAGCGGACGGAATGACTTTGGTGCGAAAGTAATCATGGAACATGACAATCCGTTTCTGGACACGTGGTATGCGTGGTGATACAAGTTTATTCGGTACCTTGTCTCCATACAGTCTGGGCTCTGAACGAAAACGACGAAAAAAAAAATTTAAGAAATTTTATAGAAAATTAAAATAGAATGAAAATCGAAAATGTGCGAAAATTTTGAATAAATGCGAAATGGTGATGATTTACATAGCGGTGAGATGATGACACGCAAAAACCGGAATGAAATCAAAAGTGGTTTTTTGTTTTGGTTGGATTTTATGTGATTGAACGAATGGTAATGGTGACTGGAGAAGGACGTAGAGGGCAGGCATGGTTGATTTAGAACGCAATTGATGTTTGATGATAGGTTCGGATAATAATAGATATTGTATTAGATGATTTGGAACTAACTTGTTAGACCATGTTGCAGATTCTCAAAAGATTTATATGGAAATTATGTTTTTCGTTTGATAAATTTAACAAATATTATAGTGATTATATTTTTTTACTAACCGTCAAAAAATGCATTCCAACTTCTAAAAAATATATTCCAACTTTTTTTTTCTTGACCGTCAAATAATTATTAATGTAAGAAAAAAATCAACTGTCGAATACAAAAAACGAAACCCTTTTTAAATCAACTCAGAAAAAGTTCGCCAAATATGTCATAAAAAAACTTCTTCAAATTAAATACGATATTTCAAAATTTATTTAATTATATTTTAGTTGAAATCATTTTGTAATTTATCAAACGAACCATCCAAATCCAAAAATAGTCTGCCTGCAGGAATGGATCTAAAAATTAGCTACACGTCTTAAATGATGCATATCACTTGTAACTTCCTTTGGGTTAGTACCAAAAAAAAAACTCTGAATATCAATTTTTCATCCAACATTATCGTCCAATTACAGATGATTTCAAATTAGACACAACTATGGATGTGCATTGCTCATCATTCACGCATCAATGATTGTAATATTTTTTTTTGTATTTTAAATTTAAATAGCATCACAGCGAAACCACCATTCTTAAAAATTTTTATTGATTTTCACGTTTAGTTTCGCTTTGAAAGATCTCTCATGAAAATGATAATTTTGATGGTTTAGCATTCAGTTTAATGATTCAACCATTTTGATTTGGTTTAATTGAGATGTATCTTGTTGAGTCGTCTTTTTGATGCTTGTTAATCTTGAGTGTGTTGGAGTAGGAAAGTATTACAAATAAATTCAAAAAGAGTTCGAGATGGCATTGAGTATATAACCTAAGGCTATCTGGTTGAAAATGCATCTGCATAAAATAAATATGAATGAATAAATTCACAATACTTACTTCGATCTGTTTTCCAGTGTATGGAACTCTCAAATACTGTGGCCAAAATTAATATCACATATATCAACCGAACCATTTTTTTTCGTTTCTATATTACTTCGTCTATCTATAATGAAATGAAAACTGTGGTTAATATTTTCAAGTTATTATGTTTTTTTTTCTTTTTATTTGTAAACCAAATAAACAGTAAACTAAAATATAACAGATATTGTTTCATCTTCTTTCTTTTGCTACGTGAAAATTATGATACTCAGCTTTTAAATTTTAGTATACTGAAGGCAAAAGCTAATATTATATGGATGCCTCACTTGCCAAATCGATTAACTCCATTTTCTGAATTTCATTAAATTTTTACTATCAAAGCACTTAAGAAGCTCCTAACTGTATATATTCAAAACAAATTTCTCTAATAATAAGTATTTAGTGGTGTTAATACCTATTATTAGAGAAATTTGTTTTGAATATATACAGTTAGGAGCTTCTTAAGTGCTTTGATAGTAAAAGTTAATGAAATCAGAAAATGGAGTTAATCGATTTGGCAAGTGAGGCATCCATATGTAAAAAAGGAAATCCTAATTATTGAAAAATCATTTTGAATTTTATTTCACCAATTTACACATCCCAACTGTTATCATTTTTATAGTTATTTTTACTCATTTTTTTATAAATTTCATGAAAAACAGAGAGTATACTCAATGTTTTCGAACTAAAATAACATAAAATAATGACTAAAAAAATATTAACTGACACTCATTTACGTTTTTATTTATATTATTTATTGCTTTTAATTTTTACTAATGTTCGAAGAACATTAGTATTAAACTCGTTTCGCCGAAAATTCATATTTCTTTATATATATATATATATATATATATATATATATATATATATATATATATATATATATATATATATATATATATATACATATCAGCAAAATGATTAAGGGAGATAATCTCTGGAGTGGCCGATTCGATTGAGCTGAAATTTTTGGAGGACATAGATGTATATAACAGGTAGGTCCATGGTTTGTTAGAATTCAGATATCTTAAACCTTTTGGCGTCGGCGGGCATTTTAGTAAACTTTCAGGTACTCCTATTTCAAGCAATGTAAATTTTGCTAAAAAAAAGTATAAGGAATGAAAACTTATTATGTTTCTAGTTTGTTTATGATAAAGAATTGGAAATTTTGAATCTTGTGTAGGCGCTGAGTGCCTAAAAGTAGGCAAGGATTTTTTTTCAAATTTCGATTTGTCATAACTTCTAAGAAAAGCAATGAATCATCGTTAAACTTTCAGAGCGTATTGATGTAGACTAGAATTTAAGACACATGGGCTTTTGAGACTGTGTGGGCAACTCTGTAGCTACAGTAGGCTACTGGAAAAAAAAACCCTTCAAATCATCGAGTCTCCTGAAAAATTTTTGATTTTTGAAAATTAATAAAAATTATTGATAAATTTTGCCTTTTGTCCACCAAGTCAAATAAACATTTTCAAAATCCCGCAGTAAACAAGAACGGCAACCCGTGATCAAATTAGATGCAGAAACGATATTCGAATTCGCGTGATAAGTGGATCTTGTTGCATATCTAGTTCTGTAGGAATTTCGTTGAAAAATCGTGAAAGAGTTGCCAGCTATGATGAATTTTGTAATTTATTTTTATTTCTTTATCGAGCGATGTTGTCATAGAATTTTCAAATGGGAATGATCCTACAATGACTATTAACAACAAATATTTACGTTTCAAAAATTATATTCACTCCTATAACTTACAGCGCAGCCATTCAATCGAAACGAAATTCATAGGGTGGGTTTAACACAACGTGAAGCAGCTCTGTTGCTAGCACATGATTGCCAGCACCAGACAATTCGTAAATATTGCACAAACAGATGTTTCCATTTTGTATTCATGAGCAAAGCATTTACAATAAAATAAGCAACCGATATTTAAATTTTCCGAGTTTTGGAAATTTTTCAGATGGCAGCCCCAGACCTAGTTTAATCGCTGAAACTTTCGATGATATCCTTCGATGAAAGCGAAATTCAAAGGATAGGCTGATTAAGCACGAGCATGTAGTGGCAGATTTATTGCTGCTGTGTTGGATAAATGTTGCCAGCACTGAACATTTTCATCATTTGTGTAATAGGAAATGCTGTCAG